>PITA01003602.1:22032-136944 GCA_004023965.1 Spilogale gracilis
GGGACTCGATCCCGGGTCTCCGGGATCATGACCTGAGCCGAAGGCAGTCGCTTAACCAACTGAGCCACCCAGGCGCCCCCTCAATCGACTTTTTAAAGGGGTATCCCGTCCATGAGTCTTCTAGTGTGTAACACTTCACTGATACCGATTTAAAGTGTGGATCCTCTATGGGGTGCCCTTAAGTCCACGTTTGTTCCCTCAACCCTGAGAGTTGGCCTTAACCTTTTAGCCTATATTTTAGAATCAGTAACTGCTACTAAGTGAAAACTCCATGCCTTCTTCTGGGGATCTTGTCCCCACCAATCTTCACTAGTTGGTATCTCATCAGTGACTACGGAGGGTAGTTTTATATATGTTTGTGTTTCATAGTATTTTCTCACATTGAATTCCTGATCTCCAATTTCATTCTATGCATATCTTGTCAAAATCACAGCTTTCTGACTTGGTAGGTTCCTCAGAATATATCTAATCTAGTCCAAACCACTTATGTACACAGTTGGATGTATCCTGCTTGAGATGCTTAAGTGAAAAGTAAAATTTGACATAGTATGAATTCAGTGCTGTGGTTTAAGAAATATCTGTGTTTTACACCAAAAAATACCAGGTTTGTTTATTGGATCTTTGACAAGATTGAAATAATTGAAGTTGGGATTTGTATCTTTTATTTACTTGATTCTCTTAGAGATGAATATGCCATGTACTTTCCCCAGATCTCCCAGATAATGAATAAGGGGAAATCCTACTTGGGATGGAGGCTCAATTTGTAAAGGCTTTCACTTTCTGCACTGCCATGCAGACCCGTGGGTGCAGGTAGAATCCTGGGAGTGGACAGGAGAATTGGTAGCTGTCTCAAATGTGGCAGTGAGCAGGGCTATAAAACATATGGTAATTTTTTTTTTACATGAAACAATATTTTCTCCTCTCTAGGGGTGAAGAGGCACTATAAAGTTGTGTCTGCATTCTGACCAAGAGAATTATATAACTTGGCTTCACACCTTCCAAACTGCCAAGGGCAGCTGGTTGTCCAACTAACCTGTGACTGGCTGCAGCTTGTCTGGGAACCTAATTTTGTATTTGAGGCCATTTGCCTCATAGTAATGAAATGTTCAAGATAGGAATAACAGCAAGATCTGAGGATATGTCTGAGGCTTCTTGGTGGAAAGAACTTTCAGAGTCCCAGCTCCTAAGAAAACCTGCCTCAGGGGCGCTTGGGTGGCTCAGTTGGTTGGGCGACTACCTTAGGCTCAGGTCATGATGCCGGAGACCCGGGATCGAGCCCCACATAGGGCTCTCTGCTCGGCGGGAGGCCTGCTTCTCCCTCTCTCACTCCCCTTGCTTGTGTTCCCTCTCTGGCTGTGTTTCCTCTCTGTCAAATAAATAAATAAAATCTTTTTTTTTTAAAAAAGTGTGCTTTAAAAAAAAAAAAGAAAGAAAACCTGCCTCAGAGCAATCCTTCATTCACACCCCATTGGCGGTCCTGGCAGCCCTGACCAGACTCCAGGCAGAAGCCAACTGTCCCGTCTGTCTGGATTACCTGAGAGACCCTGTCACTGCCAAGTTGTGAGGACACTTCTGTTACTGCTGCATCCAGCGCTCCTGGGCTGAGCTCAAGGACAGGTTCCCGTGCCCATGTGCCGTCACATTTGCCAAGAGAGGCACTTGAGGAGCAACACCCAGCTGGGAAGGATGATCGACATTGCCAAGCTCCTCCACGTCACCAGGAGCAAGAAGAGGAGGCTGGAAGAGAAACATCTGTGTGAGCAGCACTACCAGGTCCTGACCCTCTTCTGCGAGGGGGACCTCGAGGTGTTGTGTCCCAAGTGCACACAGTCCCCTGAGCACCGGGGCCACATGGTGAGGCCCATGGAGGAGGCCGCCTCTCATCACAGGCAGAGGCTCAGCTGTTATGCCAAGCCCCTGAAGAAGCAGTTGGCAGATGTTCAGAAACTAGTAGGCACCCAAGAGACAAAACTCTTAGAACTGAGAGAGAAGGTGCAGTACCAGAGTCAGAAATTAACCTCTGAGTTTGAGCACCTGAAGGAGTGCGTAGACCGTGAGCAAGAGGCCTTTCTCTCAAGGCTAGCTGAAGAAGAGAGAGACATTCAGCAGAAACTCTGTGTGAACATCACCGCATTTTCAGACCACCTTTCCACCCTCAGACGCCTCCTAAACAAGGTGGCAGAGAGGAGTGTGATGTCGTAGGCGAAGCTGCTGGGTAGGGGTAGCAGGAGGATCCAGGACAGGTGTGAAAGCCCGAGCCCCCAGCTCTCTATTCTTTCCAGGTAAGGATGGAAGGATGCGGTCTTCCTCCATAGTACTTGGCTCTGCAGAAAGTTATCAGAAGTTTAGACAAGAAGTTATTCTGGACCTCGAGACAGCACGGCTGAATCTGCTGGTCTCTGAGGATCTGAGGATAAAAGGTCGGTGACATTTGTGAGGAGAAAGCCAGGCATTCCTCAGAATCTAAAGAGATTTGGGGTGGATCTGGTCATCCTGGGTTCCGAGGGCTTTGATGGTAGCCGACACTACTGGGAGGTGCAGGTGGGCAACAAGCAGAGTGGGCCATGGGGCTTTGTAAGGACTCCCTTTCCAGGAAGGGCAAGTGGCCCCCCTCAGGAGGTAACAGATGCTGGAAAATTCAGCTACCAGACGGTGGCTACAGTGGCACAAGGGGCCGTTGCTGTCACTCTTGCACTGAAGGAAAAGTCTTGAGGGGTTGGACTATGAATCGGGGGAGATTTCCTTTTACAGTTTGAACGGCAGGTCTCACATCCATTCTTTCATGTGGAGTTTAATTAAGAATGTAACAAAATTGGGGCATCTGGGTGGCTCAGTTGTTAAGTGTCTGCCTTCAGCTTGGGTCATGATCCCAGAGTCCTGGGATCGAGCCCCACATTGGGCTCCTTGCCTGGAAGGAAGCCTGCTTCTCCCTCTCTCACTTCCCCTGCTTGTGTTCCCTCTCTAGCTGTGTTTCTCTGTCAAATAAATAAGTAAAATCTTTAAAAAAACCCTTCATCCATTCACACTAAAAAAAAAAGAATGTATCAGTATTGGTTCATTAGTTGTGACAAAGGTACTACAGTAATGTAGGGAAACTGAGTATGGAGTACACGAGTACTCCCTGTAGAATCTGTGCCACCTGGCTGTACACCTAAAACTATGCGAAGACAAAAAAGGTATTTAAATATATGAAGGAGAGAGAGCATTGTGATGGCCTGTGGCTCTTCATGCCAGGCATAAAATAGCACTCATCATCTCTGTACTTACTTTTGTTGGCTAGAACTAGTAACACGGCCCTACTTATTTGCAAGGTTGTTGGGATCCCTGGGAGTCAACTTGGAGGTAGGCTACCACACCCTGTGAAAGAAAAAGGGAAGGTAGGAAGAAGATAGTCTATGCAGAGTTCCTCATATGGAGTGCACTCGGTCTGGCCCGATTGGGGGTGGGTGGCAGAAAACTAACAAACCAACCAACCACCCTGGGTCTCATAAGAATGAGAAGATTTGGGCACCTGGGTGGCTTAGTTGGTTAAGCCATGGCTTTCAGCTCAGGTCATGATCCCAGAGTTTCAGGATGGAGTCCCGCATTGTGTTCCCAGCTCCACAGGGAGTCTGCTTCTAACTCTGACCTTCTCCCCTCGCATTCTCTCTCTCAAAAAAACCCAAAAAACAAAAACAAAAACAAAAAAACCCAAAAAACAAAGAACGCAAAGACTTCCAGCCCACAGGACGATTTTGTGCCTCAAAACCCCCTTCAACTCCTACTGCTTCAGGTGCTGCAGGAGTTATCAGCTCCTAAGAGTCTGGAACTCAAGGGGTGGCCAGCCAAGCTGTGATTGGTAGCAGCCAGCGGGGGTTTCTGGGTCTCGGTTCCCAGTGCAACAGGAGGAGGAGGTCACTCTTGGTTTTGGAGACTACCAGCAAGATGAGATGCCACAAAGATGAAAGGATACAAGGTGTGAGCAGAGAAGCTGTCTTCTCCCAAGACCGAACACCTGGGGAGCTGGCTGTGCAGGGTCAGATGGGTGAGCATGGTGCTCCCTAAGGGGGCATGTCAGTTGTCCTGCAGACCTCTCACTGAAGTACAGCTACCCTAGCTGTTCCTGTGTCCTCATAGACCTGATGACAACTGTCCTGTACGAGCACTGTCATTCTTGCACCTGCCAGTTCTAGGAGAAGCAAAATGCTTCCTCTCCCTGCTTATCTGCCCCTCACTCTCCCCACCTAGAGGGCAATCCCCAGCAGACTGAAATTGCCAAACAACTGCAAATCAGAAGCAGCACAAGGAAAAGGCAGAAAAAGAAATACTATCAGGTTCCCACTCTTTTTCATGTGAAGGACCTAGAGCATTCATGTCTGCAGTGCAGTCTCCCACTTGGCCCACATGTTCCATAGAAAAAGATGCCTCAGAAAAAGCAATAGATATGCAAGGAGAAAAATGTTAAAACTACAGAAGATAGTTGAATATTAAGAGAGAGAGATTAGATTCTGGTTTTGAGTAATGGATGCTCTCATTGGAAAGTGATGAGGCTGCAGCCTAGAAAGCCTTAAAGTATAAATAAGATATTAGATGCAAATTAAATGGAAACAGAACTTTCATACATATCATGCTTTCATACTCAAATCTCTGATAAGTAAGATAGCAGATTTACAGTTACTAATTAATATTAAAAGTATCCACAACAGGGTGCACATTTCAGCAGCACCTACACTAAAACTGGAAGGATACAGAGATTAGCATTGGCTCCCGTGCAAAAATGACAGGTAAATTCCAGAAGTGTTCTATTCTTTTGTGTAGTTCCCTGGTGTCCTGCTACTCTTTGACGATTAGGACACACACACACACACACACACACACACACACACACACACACACATCCACAATAGGTATTAAGTGATATAAGCTCCAGGGCTTTTTCATTTTAATTGGAGAATGATGATTACAGACTTTTGTCTCAACATTATGGCTCAGAAAACATGATCAATTCAAGATAAATCTGATTCTAGATCCTAAAACAACACAATCTGATCTTACCATCTTTAAGGAGAGAAGAGACATTGGGATTTCAAAAGACGCTACAGAATTACAATCCAAAATAGATCCTGTCAGGCTGGCATTACTAGGTGGAAGAGATGGAAGACAAAACTAAGTAGGATGTAAGAATTGCTAAGAATCCCAGGAAAAAGAGGAGGATACCATCATGACAGGATTCAGGCTAGAGAATTCAGCTACAGAACCAGGACAGCTTTGCTGCAGTGGTTCCAGTACTTACAGGGGCAATTGTTTTTCTGCTAAAAGTAAAACCAAGTAGGACTGGCATATTTCTGAACTATGTAACTGGCACAGTCTATTTTTATAATTTGAATGCCTGGTCTCATATCTACTCAAGTGATATTTTTCCTTTTTTTAAAGTTTTTATTAATTTATTTGACAGAGAGAGAGATCACAAATAGGCAGAGAGGCAGGCAGAGAGAGAGAGGAGTAAGCAGGCTCCCTGTTGAATAGAGAGCCTGATGCGGGCCTCGATCCCAAGACCCTGAGATTATGACCTGAGCTGAAGGCAGAGGCTTTAACCCACTGAGCCACCCAGGTGCCCTATGCAAGTGATATTTTACCAAAATACTTATACCTTATGGCATACTGGGTATGATCCCTAATATCTTACAATCTGTACAAGTAATAGATAATGAACAATGAATTGTTTCAAAACTACTGTGTATTCTGCTTTATTTTCTTACTTTACTTATTTAGGAGAGTAAGCACACACTGTTTATTCAACCAGTGCACAGTCTTTACAATTCTGAATTCTGTCTTTACCACTTGTAAGTGGAAGAAAGATTTCTGTGTGTGACTTTTTAAAGTGACACCTTTAAGGTGTAGAAAGAAAAAAAGTGTCAACTCGTAATTTTATACTTAATGAAAATACTTGCTCAAAAGTGATAATGAAATGCTTACAAAGTAAATCTGAGGGAATTCACTGCTATTCTTATACTACAAGGAATAGTAATCAAAGTTCTTCAGGTCAAGTCAGAAATGTGTATCTACAAAAATTAATGAAGTTCATAAAAAATGGAATAAATGAAGGTAATAGCTCTAAAAGATGACTGCTGCTTACAGCAATAATAGTAACAATGTATTGGGCGCCTGGGTGGCTCAGTGGGTTAAAGCCTCTGCCTTCGGCTCAGGTCATGATCCCAGGGTCCTGGGATCGAGGCCCACATCGGGCTGTCTGCTCAGCAGGGAGCCTGCTTCCTCCTCTCTGCCTGCCTCTCTGCCTACTTGTGATCTCTCTCTGTCAAATAAATAAATAAAATCTTTAAAAAAAATAGTAACAATGTATTAGTCCGGTTCTAGCATATATAATAGTGAAATATATGACCATAAAAGCACAACGGATTAATGAGCTAAGTTGATAATATACTTATATAGGGGCTAACCCTTTGCCTTCCTAAAAAGGAAGTGGTATATTATTTGAAGATGACCCCAGATTATTTTAAAATGTATACTGTAAACCACAGGGTGAATAAATTAAACTTAAAGCAAGCAGAAGAATATAATAAAAACTATTGCTATTTTTTTGAAAATTACAAATAAAAGGTTTAATTTCAGAAACTGAGTCCACCATTTATAAATACACTAAAACATAATCAGTGCAAATACAGATTAATAATAGGAACTTTTGGGTCACTGCGTGGATCAGTTGGTTAAGGGTCTGCCTTCAGCCCTACATGGGACTCCCTGCTCATTGGGGAGTCTGTTTCTCCCTCCCCTTCTGCCCCTGCTCCATGTGCTCTCTCTTTGTTTCAAATAAATAAATAAAATCTTTAAAAAAAGGTATTTTTTTTAACAAAACAACTTTTCTAAAAGGTCATAAGCAAACAAGTGACTTGTTTCACCCGAGTATTTAATTGGTTTGAAATAAGAAAATGAACCCTTTTCTTGATGTTGAAGCAAAAATTTTGAAGACGGGGCGCCTGGGTGGCTCAGTTGGTTGGGCGACTGCCTTCGGCTCGGGTCGTGATCCCGGGGACCCGGGATCGAGCCCCACATCGGGCTCCCTGCTCGGCGGGAAGCCTGCTTCTCCCTCTCTCACTCCCCCTGCTTGTGTTCCCTCTCTGGCTGTGTTTCTCTCTGTGAAATAAATAAAATCTTAAAAAAAAAAAAATTTGAAGACAGATCATTGTTAAAAGAATGCCAACTGATGCTTCATTCTGCTGTCCTTGGGATTTTAAACACTCCAGTGATGGCTGAATCTTCCCTATTACTTATATTAAAAAAAAATCTAAATACTAAGGCTATTCTTACAACTGCAATATAATGATCCATTAATGAGTCATCTTTTCTAAACAGAATTTTATTCATAATTTGATCAAATTGGGGTCAGTGCACAAATTTCAAAAGATGGCTTCCTGGTGTCGAGACAGCAGGTCCGAGACTCAGGGCATCCTTGGCAGGATGGCTGTAAATGGACTCGTATTGCGGGGGCCCCACAGCAGGTATTAGGGGGCTCATGATCAAGGTGGGAGCCTCTGCATGCGTCGACCACGTAAAACCGGAATGCAAAAGTTCAGACCCGGAACACTCTCTTTACCAAATTACTACATAACCGACATTCCAGGATACATCTCAGTTTAGTTTCATCTTCAAATGCTACACTTCTGTTGCAGTAAACAGTTATGTTCCAGAATATTCTCTGTACTCGACATACTTTAGAGCCTGCAGTTAAAAACTGCTCAGCCACGATGGCTTGAACTGTACCTCCTATGTACAGATTTCATTAAACAGCCACAAAAGCTGTTCTGTTGAATTAAAGCAATTTTTAACTAAAATACAGTATCTGATTTGTGATTTTTACATAAATGAATAAAAATCCAACACAATAAAATTGTTTATATTTCCTCTGCCATTCTACTAAAACAAATTAGTAACCTCTAAATTAAAAAAGAAAACTTTACAGTTATGAATAAAACCCTAATTGCTTTCTTTCATCATCAGCAAGACAGGCTCTTCCTAGTGGGTCTGTGGGGAAGCCTTCAGTGACATGGGGCCTGCAGGCCTGGGAATATGGTGCCTGGGTGGCTTAGTCGGTTTAACGTCTGCCTTTGGCTTTGGTCATGATCTCAGGGTTCTGGGATCAAACCCCACATGGGGATATCTGCTCAGTGAGGACTCTGCTCCCTCTACCTCTGTGCTCTCTTTCAAGTAAATAAAATATATTTTTTAAAAGATTATTTTTTAAAAGCCATTTTGAGGGGCGCCTGGGTGGCTCAATTGGTTGGGCGACTGCCTTCGGCTCGGGTCATGATCCTGGAGACCTGGGATCGAGTCCCACATCAGGCTCCCTGCTTGACGGGAAGCCTGCTCCTCCCTCTCTCACTCCCCCTGCTTGTGTTCCCTCTCTGGCTGTGTTTCTCTCTGTCAAATAAATAAAATCTTAAAAAAAAAACCCAAAACAACCATTTTGAATAATAGATCAGTGAAGTTTTAAGGGCCAATAAAAGTGAAAATTAGAAACAATTGGGAGACATCAACAAACCCAAAGCTGATTCTTTGAAAAGATAAAATGAAGAGGCAGTAAGTTGGTAACTGGTACAAATACACCAAACTTAGTTTGGGATTTCAAATGCATGCTCTTTCCACTATTGCACTGCCTTACTTTGAGTGATGGGGAAGGTTTAGAAAGGGGAAAATTGGGAACAAGCTTGATGGTGTAGGACAAAGGGGCAAAGGTATATTGTAGAGATGGCTTCCTGGGGCACCATATTGGTGAAGGAATATTAAGGAACCAGAACCTGGCAGGGACAGAGCGGTGCAGGGATGCTGGGAGTACATTACTGATCTTTCAACTGATACATTCTTTCCTCACAGAAATGATTCTATGCTTTTGATTTGGGGCTGTTTTTCTTGGCTAAGGAGGCCACTGAGCTTGGCTTTAGAGAAGGGTAAAGGGAGGAAAGGCTGAGCTGTGACTGGCTGCAGGGTATGGAACACCCCCACCCCCCCACCCCCACTGCTCACTGCAATTTGTTAATGGGCAAGGACTTAATGGTATTCCAAAAGCCACCATTTGTGAGGTGTACCACTGACACTCAAAGCAAGACAGTTTTGTTTTTTTGTCCTTTTTGCTTCGAAAGGAACATCAATGTTTTATTCATAATGAAGAACACACACACTAAACCTAGAATGTGCCTATTACTTACCACTTACTACACCACCACTGGTCCAAATACCATTTTCTCTCTCCTGTATTTTCCCAATAGCCTCCTAATTTGTCTTCTTGGTTCTAAACTTGCTCCCTCCAGGCTATCCTCAACACAGCATCCACAGTGATTCTTTTAAAACATAAATCTGCTGCTTTTCTGCTCAAAACCCACTAATAACTTTCTCTCTCATTTAGTGGCCTGTAGAATCATGTCCCAAACAACATACTATTTGGACTCCTGCTGATTCCTGATCTTATTTCCTATTATTCTCCCACTTATCTACTGTTCTCTAGCCACTCTGAATTCCTTGATGTTCCTACAGGCCAGTTACAATCTTTCCTTATGGCTTTGCACCTACTATTCCTTCTACTCTCTTTGTCAAACAAGTAAATAAAATCTTTAACATAACATAAAATAAAATAAAATGCATTAACAGAAACCATGTATTAAAGCATGACTTTTAATCAATACGGTATACAGAATTAGTCAATTTCTCTAATCAGGAATTCACATCCAAGGATGGTCAGGTGGCATTCTAATGGCAAACTCAAGCTCTAGATGTTACCTTGCTTCATTTTTATCTTAGTCCTTTTTTTTTTTTAAAGGTGTCAGCATTTTACTTTTTTTTAAAAAAAGATTTTATTTATGTATTTGAGAGACAGATACAGAGAGCACAAGCAGAGAGATCAGCAGAGGGAAAAGGAGTAGACTCCCCTCTAAGCAGGGAGCCTAATGCAGGGCTCAGTCCCAGGACCCTGGGATTAGGACCTGAGCCAAAGGCAGATGTTTAACTGACTGAGCCACCCATGAGCCCTCTAGAACACATCTGAAATAGTCATTTACTTAGCAGACAGACTCTGTACAATCATATAGCCTTGTAGGTAAACCCAGTGTTCCCAGCATTCTGTTTAGGTGTTCTGATCTTGAACCAACAGTTCACTTGAAGAAAACACAATTCCATAAAGGCAGGATTCATCTAACATTATACTTATTGTGAGGCCACCAGTGTCCTTAAAATCGATGGCCAGTTTTGGAATTCCAGCCCAGTTTTCATCAGGTACAGACTACAGTGTTCTCTAGCATTACCGTCCTATCCATGCAAAAGTGTGAATAACTCAAAATTTTCAGTCAAATCATATATGTCCAATACCACTAATTTCATCACACTCATCCCACTTTTTATGTATATTATAATCCATTAGTTTAATTATAGCCTCGGAATATATAAGAGATTAAAATAACTGAAGCAATGCTGTAGCACTTGGAGCTTGAGTTTGCCTTCAGAATGCCACCTGACCATCCTTGGATGTGAATTCCTGATTAGAGAAACTGACTAACTCTGTATACAGTACTGATTAAAAGTTATGCTTTAGCACATTGTTTCTGTGGATCCATTTTATTTTGAAGATTTACTTAATTTGACAGAGAGAGAGAGAGAGAGAGAGAGAGAGAGAGAGAGAACCAGACAGCACAAGCAGGAGCAATAGCAGAGGGAGAGGGAGAGGGAGAAACAGGTTCCCACTGAGTAGGGAGCCCGATATAGGGCTCAATCCCAGGACCCTGAGATCATGACCTGAGCTGAAGGCAGATGCTTAACTAACTGAGCCACCAAGCACCCTCTGTTGATTATTTTAAAACATGTCAGACATCATAACAGTATTATTTCACAACAAAAAATGCTATAAATATATAATAGTACATTATTTCAAAACCAGAGACTGACAATATCTGGATAGACTAAGGATACTTTCATACTTGAAAGTCTCGAAAAGGGGTGCCTGGCTGGATCTGTCAGTAGAGCAAGCAACTCTTGATCTTGAAGTTGTGTTTAAGGCCTATGGTGGGTATGGAGATTATTTAAAAATACTTTAAAAAAAAAAAAGATTTTATTTATTTGACAGCGAGAAACACAGCCAGAGAGGGAACACAAGCAGGGGGAGTGAGAGGGAGAAGCAGGCCTCCCACGGAGCAGGGAGCCCGATGTGGGACTCGATCCCGGGTCTCCAGGCTCATGACCTGAGCTGAAGGCAGTCGCCCAACCAACTGAGCCACCCAGGCGTCCCTTAAAAATACTTTTTTTAAAAAAAATAAATTTTATTTATTTGACACAAAGAGAGAGCACAAGCAGAATGGCAGGCAGAAGAAAAGGGCAAAGCAATCTCCCCACTGAGCAACGAGCCCGACATGGACTTGATCCTAGGACTCTGGGATCATGACCTGAGCTGAAGGCAGATGCCCAACTGATTAAGCTACCCAAGTGCCCCTAAGGCAAAGTCCTTTTTAAAAAGTCTCAAAAAATTTATTTCCTATGTATCACTATTAGGAAGTTATTGGAGGACCTTGCCAATGAAAAACAACCTCCAAATGGAAACAGAAAAAACAACTCAAGAGATGCCAAGGGCATTCCCAAGATGCTGTTGAGCAGCTGGCTTCATGAACCTGCCTGCACTGGAGCTTACAAGGTCTCCCCGAGAGTAGTTGGAAAAATCAAAATGGTAGAAAGCTAAATACGTTAAAATTGAGAGATTTGGAGAACTGCAGGGACAGGTGTGGGTATCAACTAAGTAATGATAAGGACGTGGGAAACAAAGGCAATGAGAAATAGAACTCTTAACTACAGCAAAGCAAAGTTGTAGAGAAATAAAACATAATAATTTTGTAATACATGTCTAAGAGGTGAATGGCACTGACATAGCCAAAATACTGTAAACATTTGAAAACATTCTATAGAAAAATGAAAAATTCTATTTGGAGAGGACCAGAGTTAAAACTGCTCGCAATTCTCATCTTCCAAAGTAGGACATTAAATGATAATACCAAAAACTGAAAAATACAGAAGTATTACTGTTAGCCTATTATTTAGTGATTATAAACACCCTAAGAACAAGAGTTGAGAAGTGGTTGCCTCTGAGAAGCTGGCAATAGTGGTTGTAATATAGTCTTGTAAACAATATGAATAAATCAAACATTGAAACTAGATTTAAAAATAAATGTGAGTCAAATCCCCTTCCCTAACGAAATCAAATGAGCTATTCTTAAAGTACAAAATACTTAGCTGGGGGCATCTGGGTGGCTCAGTCATTAAGCGTCAGCTTTTGGCTCAGGTCAAAATCCTGGAGTCATGGGATTGAGCCCTGCAATGGGCTCCCTGCTCAGTGGGAAGCCCGCTTTTCCCTCACTCCCCCTGCTTGTGTTCCCTCTCTGTCAAATAAATAAAATGCTGAGCTACACTGAGTTTGACAGGAGGAAGGAGAGACTAATATGTCTGTGGCCTTGGTATTATTGAGGGTGGCAGCTGGGAACATTGTCTTTAATCAACCCTATAAGGTAGATTATTTTCCAGGTTTTTTTTTTTTTTTTAAAGATTTTATTTGGGGCGCCTGGGTGGCTCAGTTGGTTAAGCGACTGCCTTCGGCTCAGGTCATGGTCCCGGAGACCCGGGATCGAGTCCCACATCAGGCTCCCTGCTCGGCGGGAAGCCTGCTTCTCCCTGTCTCACTCCCCCTGCCTGTGTTCCCTCTCTGGCTGTGTCTCTCTCTGTCAAATAAATAAAATCTTTAAAAAAAAAAAAAAAAAAAAAAAAAAAAAAAAAAAAAAAAAAAAAAAAAAAAAAAAAGATTTTATTTGACAGAGAGAAACACAGCCAGAGAGGGAACACAAGCAGGGGGAGTGAGAGAGGGAGAAATAGGTTTCCCGCCGAGCAGGCAGCCCGATGTGGGGCTTGATCCTCAGTCTCCAGGATCATGACCTGAGCTGAAGGCGGTTGCTTAATCAACTGAGCCACCCAGGCGCCCCTATTTTCCAGCTTTAAGGATAAGAACACTGGTTCCAAAACCTAACAAGTTGAAAGAACTTCAAAACCCTTCGGTGTATCTAATATATGTGCTTCCTTCAGAGATCACTTAACTCTTCAGTGCAACTTCCAGACTGGGAAACCCACTCATCAGGTGAATCACAAAACTTAATGGCCTCTTGGAATATGAAGCTTTTAAGGCCACACAGGTCCCTCATTTGCTCCTATCTGAACCAACTCACGGGAAACTCAGAAGTGCTCTTGGATTACTCTGTGGACTAGGAGGGTTTCCATGGAAATGAAACTACGGATGCAAACTTGCTTAACATTCAATATTCTTCTGAGTATTCTTGATGTCAAGAATGCCCTGTGGAAGTCGTGTGAGTTAGGATGTTTAGTTTTACTTAAGGCATCCCACTGGTGGGTTTGCAGAAGTTTTAGAGACTTTAAATAGCTGTAAAGGCATACATATAGATGGGGCAATTCAACTTGATTTATAGCTTCAATGCAATTTCAAATAAAAGATACAACTTAGGTTTGTCAAGTCGACTAAAATTTATATGGAAGAAAGAGGCCAAGAGTTGTCAAGGTAACCCTGAAGAGATGAAAATTGTCACCAGATATTAACAATGAGAGAGCTGCAAGAGTTGAGTGTGGTACCAGTTCAAGAACAGACCAAAAGCAGGGCATATGAAATGTGGATACAAGTGGTACTGCAAATCAGCTGGGAAAATGATGGACCTCTCAATAAATGGTACTGTAACCTTTAGTCTTCCATACATTATGAATAACTAAATTTATAAGCAGTACCCATCCCAAACACAGAATCAACTTCCAAGTACATGATTAGAAGTACACATAGACTATTTAATGGCCATGGAGTAGGGGAGGATTTCCTAAAGAAACCAAACCTCTGCGGCACCTGGGTGGTTTAGTTAGTTAGGCGTCTGCCTTTGGCTCAGGTCACGATCCCAGGATCCTGAGATGGATGCCCGTATTGGGCTCCATACTCAGTGGGAAATCACCCCCTCCCTCTGCCCCTGTTCATGCTCACTCTAATAAAATCTTTAAAAAGAATCCAAACCTCAAAAAGAAAGACTGAACTTAACTTTTTTTTTTTTTAAGATTTTATTTGATAGAAACACAGCTGGAGAGGGAACACAAGCAGGGGGAGAGAGGGAGAAGCAGGCTTCCTGCCGAGCAGGGAGCCCAATGTGGGACTCGATCCCGGGTCTCCGGGATCATGACCTGAGCCCAAGGCAGTCGCTTAACCAACTGAGACACCCAGGTGCCCTGAACTTAACTTCTAAGACACCATAATAAGACTGAGATAAATTCTGAAGATACCTGCAGGGAATTTAATTGCTACAGGACTAAAATCCAGAAAATATAAAGAGCTCTTATAAATCAGTAAGACAGACTAATAGGAAAACGGGGGGGGGGGGGAGGCTGAGGTATTTTACATAAGAAAAACAAATGATAAACTATAAAAATATACTCAGAGATCATGGGAATAATAAAGACTGGAAATAACATTTAACATCTCACAATCAGTAAATATATTTATGTATACACACACATATATATATAATTTAAATCAAGCACTGTTGAGACAGAGCAATGAAAAGTTATACACTATGGGTGGGAGTATAAATTGGCAAACACTTTGGAAAATAATTTGCCATTATCCAATAAAGATGAAGGTTTAGTAATTCACTCCCCCAAAGAAACCAGATGCATAATTTTCATAGCAGCTATTTGTGAAAGTTTCAAACTGAGTATCTACCAAAAGTAGAATGAAAACGACGTACAACTTTAAGCAAAAACATGATGACTCAATCTCATGAACATAATGTTGAATGAGAAAATATTCAAGACATGATTAATCGACTTTACGTAAAACTCAAAAATATGTGGAACCAAAGAGTACACTTATGAGCTTTGCATGTACGGGAATTGTTGAGTAACTATATTGTGCACCTAAATTAACACTATGTTAACTAAACATGTTATAACTGTTAATTTAAAAGACATGTGGAACAAAGCAACATCTTGTTTAGGGATATAAACACACATAGTGGAACGTCAGGAAAACAACAGACTATCAAACTAGAACAGTGGAGGTAACTAGCTGGGGCCAGGAAGAGGTTGGGGTTGAGAAGGGGCATAAAGGAAACCTCAAAGGTGTTGCTAATGTTCTATTACCATCAGGACCATGGATACATAAGTGTTTTATTTTTCATTATGTTCGACAGTTTTAGTTAACAAAGTATAAATATATGTAAATTGTACATTATTTGCAGATGTCATAAGCATTGGTAGGAAAATGATAAAAAATACTGAGTTGCCACTATTAAATAATTTTATGGAAAGACTGAGAGGTATCAAAGTAATAAGTATAGGGGAGAGGTGTGGGGGGATGCAGTAACAGGGTGACGGGTATTAATACATGATGTAATGAGCCCTCCTTAATGGTCTAAACTCTACCTCTGAAACTAATACACTCTATGAATTGAAATTAAATTTAAAAAGTATGAAAAACAAGTGAGGAAATATGAGCAGTAAAATGACAGGTAAAACCAATCATAAAATGTTAAGAATTAGCATTTTGCTAGAGGTCCTACTCAGTGCAATCAGGCAAAAAAAAGGAAAAGGACCTAGCCTGTCAAGCAGTCAAAATATATTTGAAGGTAAAAATCCAGTATACAATACCTAGGCATTAATCTGACAATATGTTCAAGCCATATTTACTGAAAACTACAAACACTGCAGAGAGGGGAATCAAATAAATGGGTACACAGATTACATGCCTCCATGTCTGTGTCAAAACCTTTAAAAAATATAGTCAAGATGTGAATTTTATGCAAATTGATCTAGACTCAAAACAACCCCAAAGGCTCAGCAGTGCTTGTTGTTGATATAGTTGTAAATTTTATCTGTGATCTACTGAGAGATGATTTCCAGAATAAAGCAAGCCTAAGAAAGAAAACCTAGGAGGTTGCTGGGTAGCTGTCAGTTAAGCATCTGACTTTGGCTCTAGTATGACCTGAGAGTCCTGGGTCAGTGCTAACTAGGGAGTCTGCTTGTCCCTCACCCTCTGCCCTCCCCCGCCCTCCAGCTCATGCTCTCTCTCAAATAACAAAATCCAAAAGAGAAGAACAAATGAACCTAGATCTGATAACAGGGATTCTGAGAAAAGAGGTCAGTTCCTAAAATGAAATGAAGGATGGTAGCTGAAGAGAGCTACAGGATAGTGTCCTAACAGGAATAGAGGGAAGATGATTTTTTTCCTTTTCTACTCCTACATTCCTTCCCGATCTTTTTATTAACATATAATGTATTGTTTCAGGGGTACAGGTCTGTGATTCATCAGTTATTACACAACACACAGCGCTCACAAGAACACATACCCTCCCCAACGTCCATCACCCAGCCAACCCATCCCTCCCAATCCCCAAACCCTCCAGCAACCCTCAGTTTATTTCCTGAGATTAAGGGTCTCCTATGGGTTGTCTACCTCTCTGGTTTCCACTTTGATTTTTCCCATTCCCCTATGATCCTCTGCCTTGTTTCTTAAATTCTGCACATCAGAGGGAAGATGATTTATTGTGTATGTATCAGATGTAGTAAGTATATGCTGTATGTATATGGTAGGGGTCTTACCTCATTTTCCATAGTACTAAGTCACAAAACAAAATAAAAATAAAACATGTTAGAGAAATATTGAGGTAAACAGATACAAGTAGAAAGTGGCTACCTTTACAGAGTACATAGACCTGGAATGGTTATGTCTGCATATATATATATGGCAAAATGTGCACACAATATAGAAAAAAAATTTAGACTTATTGACAATTACTCTCCAACTGATGCCATTATGGACTTTTATTGACAATTACTCTCCAACTGATGCCATAATGTGTCTGAACAGTAGGCATCATAAGCACATTTTTAAACATTTTTTATTCAAATTCAATTAACGTAATGTATTATTGGTCTCAGAGGTACAGGTCTCATTCATCGGTCTTATATAATACCCAGTGCTCATTATATCATGTGCCCTCCTTAACATCAACCAGTTACTCCATTCCTCCGCTCCTCTCCCACAACCCTGTTTGTTCCTATGATTAAGACTCTCTTATAGTTTGTCTCCCTCTCTGGTTTCATCTTCAGTTTTTCCTCTCTTCCCTTATGATCCTCTATCTTGCTTCTTAAATTCCACTCATCAGTGAGATCATATGATAATTGTCTTTCTCTGACTGACTTATTTAGCTTAGCACAAGATACTCTAGTTCCAGTCACTCTGTTGCAAATAGAAAGATTTCATTCTTTTTGATGGCTGAGTAATAGTCTATCACACACACACACAATCTTTACCCATTCATCTGTTGATGGACATTTGGGCTCTTTCCATAGTTCGGCTATTGTGGACACTGCTGCTATGAACATCGGGGCTCAGATGCCCCTTTTTATGTATCTTTGGAGTTAATACCCAGTAGTGCAATTGCTGGGTCATAGGGTAGCTCTATTTTTAACTTTTTGAGGAACCTCCATACTGTTTTCCAGAGTGGCTGCACCAGCTACATTCCCCCAAACAATGTAGGAGGGTTCCCCTTTTGCCACATCCTTGCCAACATCTGCCATTTCTGGACTTGTTAATTTTAGCCATTCTGTCTGGTGTGCAGTGGTATCTCATTGTGGTTTTGATCTGTATTGCCCTGATGGTGAGTGATGTTGAGCACATTTTCACATGAAAACTGCTGTTAGCCATTCGGATATTTTTGCACAAATGTCTGTTCATGTCTTCCGCTCATTCCTTGTTTAGACTATTTGCTCTTAGGGTATTGAATTTGATAAGTTCTTTATAGATTTTGGATACTAGCTCATTATCTGGTATTATTATTTTCAAGTATCTTCTCCCATTCTGTCAGTGTCTTTTGGTTTTGCTGTTTCCTTTGCTGTGCAAAACATTTTTAATCTTAATGAAGTCCCAATAGTTCATTTTTGCCTTTGGAGATGTATCTCGCAAGAAGTTGGTGCAGCTGAGGTTGAAGAGGTTGTTTCCCGTGTTCTCAAGGATTTTGATGGGATTCCTGTCTCACATTTAGGTGTTTCATCCGTGTTGAGTCTACTTTTGTGAATGATGTAAGGAAATGGTCCAGTTTCATTCTTCTGCATGTGGCTGTCCAATTTTCCTAACACCATTTGTTGAAGAGACTATCTTTTTCCCACTGGATGCTCTTTCCTGCTTTGTTGAAAATTAGTTGACCGTAGAGTTGAGGGTCCATTTCTAGGTTATTTATTCTGTTCTACTGATCTATGTGTCTGTTTTTGTGCCAGCACCATGTCGTCTTGATGATCCCAGCTTTGTAATAGAGCTTTAAGTCTGGAATCGTGATGCCACCAGTTTTGGTTTTGTCTTTCAACATTCCTTTGGCCATCTGGGGTCTTTTCTGGTTCCATACAAATTTTAGGATTATTTGTTCCAGCTCTGTGATGAAAGCTGATGGTATTCTGATAGGGATTACACTGAATGTATAGATTGCCCCAGGGAGTATAGATATTTTAACAGTATTTTTTCTTCCAGTCTATTACCATGGAACATTTTCCCATTTCCGTGTGTCTTCCTCAATTTCTTTTTTGAGCACTCTATAGTTTTCTGAGTGGACATCCTTTGTGTCCATGGTTAGGCTTATCCCTAATAATCTTATGGCTTTCAGTACAATTGCAAATGGCATCAACTCCTCAATTTTTCTTTTTTGTCTCATTATAACCACATTAAAAAAAAACAACAACAAAAAACCTCTACCCCAACTTGAGGCTTAAACTCACAATCAAGAACTGCATATAGTACCAGCTGAGCCAGCCAAGCACCCTATACCCACATTTTTTAGAAGTTACTGAAACTAAGATTGAACCATTCTGGTTGTTTAAAGGAAAAACAAAAACAGAACAAAACAACACAAAAAGTCAACAACAAAAACAACAACAGAATTGCTGAGACTAGATTCACTGGCTTTTGTCCATCACCTGAAACAAACAATAAAAACAAGAGTTTTACAATAATTTATCATTCAGAATCCATTACTGTACAGATTTTAAGCGGTTTTGAGTCAGTTCCAGTATAGAAATACGGCCAAAGTGTTTCTGTAAAATAATAGTCAAAAATATAGAGAAGGGATCTATCACTCAAATTATAAAAGGAAACCTCACACAATTCACAGTCTAAAAAAATGCCTATCTTTCTAGGTATTACTTTTGGCAGGAGATTAATTTTCCTAGGACCCAGTGCAACATAATTACTCTGACTACATCGTCCAACACCCCATAATCCATCCTGTGCTAAAATTGGTTGCTTCTTTCTCCTTCTGGGAAGAGAGTCTTTACAGACACCCACGATCCATTCAGGCTTATCTTTCACCTTTACCTCCCAATATTGTCTGCCAGAATTATAACCCCTATCACCCAGAACAGCTGGGTAGAGATAGAACCTTCTTGGGTTATGAGGTAAGTTATGCCTTTTATTTCCATATTGCACAGTTTTTCTATCTTCTGAGACAATAAGCTTACGATGTGCTGTTTCAGGATCTAGAATTAGTTCCACTTGAAATTTGCTGATAATTTTATTTAAGCCAGAATATTGCGGAGCAAGATGGTAACCATATTCCTTTAATTGGAATGAAAAAGGTTCAGGGGACTTTAAGGTTTTATACCTATGGTAGATACTTTTAACACCTGTCAGTAATTCCAGCTCTGACTTCAGGGATTTGCCCTCTATCTCCTTTGATAGATGTTTTAATGTGGAAAGATGACTTGAAAATGTTGTTAGGTTTTTGTTTAGTTTTGTTAAAATATCCATTTCTTCATCTTGTAATTGCCGAAGAACAATCTCTTGCTCATTTTTGAGAAACAACAAAATCTGCTCAAATTCAGACCTGATTTCTTTTCTCCTACATTGTACCTTCTTCTTCAGTTCCAATGGTTTTCTGCTTTGCATAGTTATCACCTTTTCAACTTGTTCTACTCTCTCCTTCCATGGTTCAATGCAATTCTGCAATCTTTTCCTATGATAAGGAGCTGCCTTCTCTATGGGCCAAATATAGTGATTCTTGTGATCAGTGGAGAAACTACACTGTGGACATAAAACTTCTAGGTCCTTCTGACAGAAAAAGGTCAAAACCTGATTATGCTTTTCACACATAAACTTCTCTTCCTTCCTCTTCCTCTTGCTTCTTCTTACTCGTAGTAGCTTAGCAATTTCAATCAAATTGCCCAGTTGAGGATTGTTTGTGAATTTTCTTTCTGGAGAGCAGTAACGGCAAAAGGGGCAGGGGAAAGAACCATTTAGATCCTTCCAGAACATATTGATGCAGGAGAGACAGAAGTTATGCCCACAGTTGATGGTCACTGGCTCTTTCAAGTAGTCCAGACAGATGGGACAGCTAGCCCCTGTTTGGAGGTCTGCCAGGGCTGTCACAAACTCCATTGAGCTGTAAGTAAAGATAAAGCAGTATGTCCTTTAGTAAAGCCTGGCTCTCTACCACACAAGACCCAGCAAACAGTGGATGATAACCTCCCACAGACCTTGAAAACTGACCAGTTTCACTGGATTGGCATGTTGATGAGAGCCTATAGAAACCCGTTTATCCCCTGCCCCTTGGCTTTAGAATCTGTTGCCAAGAGTACTCAAGAGGCGGCAGTCTATTGCATACTAGAACATATTAGCTGGGCTGCTGTTCTTCCCACTCAATGTTGTAAAGTCAGGCTGAATGACTTTCCTTTTCAAGAAAGTAGCTGTAGTCTACTTTCTTGAAACAAATAATACATTATATGTTAATTAAAAAAAAGGAAAAAGAAAAAAGAAAGCAGGTATATGTCCAAGACTAGGAATCTCCTACGGATGAAAAAGACATTAAGTTAAAAATATGATTCTACAATCACCAATGCATTAAAACAGTCACAAAAGACACGCCAGTAAATGTTAAAATCATTGTGTAGAAGCTCTTGAATAAACAAGGAATTCACAATTATAGTCATTCATCTCACACATTTCAAGAACAAAGCCTGTAAGATATCCTTGCAAAAAAAAAAAAAATTCCAACTCAATCCAATCATAAAAAGCAAGTAGTCTAATTTAAATAGTGGGGGGCATTCTACAAAACAAAACAATCAGTGTGTGTTCTTCAAAATGTAAATGTCATGAAAAACAAACACAAAGAAGTTTCAGAAATATGACAAATATAATGTGTAATACCTTATTGAATCTGGGATCTTAAAATTAAAAAATAGACAACTAAAACTGTATTTATGGGATAAATGGGAGAATTTCAGTTATGGACGACATATCATATTCTATAAGTATAAAATTCTGCTAACATATTAATTTATTAGAGTTAAGTGTAACAAAAAAAGTTAAAAAAAATTGGTGTATTTAAACTGAGTTAGGGAGTGGGGCACCTACGTGGCTCAGCCAGTTAAGCATCTGCCTTTGATCTCAGGGTCCTGAGATTGAGCCCCATGCACTGATTGAGCCCCTTCCCACTGAGAAGTCTGTTTGTCCCCCTTCCTCTCCCTGTGCTGCTCCCCCTGCTTATACTCTCTCACTTGTGCTCTTTATCAAACAAATAAGATTTTATCTCCATACCCAACGTGGGGCTTGAACCTATGACTCTGAGATTAAAAGTCACATACTCCACCTACTGAGCCAGCCAGGTGCCTCGCCTTTCTATTTTACATTTATTTGAATCTGGATCCAAATATGGCCCACATGTTACATTTAGTTATTAGCACCTTTATTTTTTATTTTTTTTAAAGATTTTATTTATTTGACAGAGAGAAACACAGCCAGAGAGGGAACACAAGCAGGGGGAGTGAGAGAGGGAGAAGCAGGCTTCCAGCCGAAGCAGGGAGCCCGATGTGGGGCTCGATCCCGGGTCTCCGGGAAACCCGGGATCATGACCTGAGCGGAAGGCAGTCGTTTAACCAAACTGAGCCAACCAGGCTCCCCAGTTATTAGCAGCTTTAAATAACTTTCAATCTAGAATAGTGTCTTCTGCCTCTACCTTTGTCCTGGTGGACTATCCCAAGTTCTACATTTTACCTACTACTGCTGCTGCTGCTGTTCCTTCTTCTTCTTCGTCTTTTTTTTTTTTTTTTAAAGATTTTATTTATTTGACAGAAAGAGACACAATGGGAAAGGAAACACAGCAGGGGGAGAGAGGGAGAAGCAGGCTTCCTACTGAGCAGCGAGCCTGATCTGGGGTTAGATATCATGACCTGAGCTGAAGGGAGACGTTTAATGACTGAGCCATCCAGGTATCCCTGTACTGTTTCTTGATATGTAATTTAACTTACCCCTCATACCATCACTTTTTTTTTTAAAGATTTTATTTATTTATTTGACGGAGAGATCACAGGTAGGCAGAGAGGCAGGCAGAGAGAGAGGAGGAAGCAGGCTCCCTACTGAGCAGAAAGCCCAATGTGGGCCTCCGATCCCAGGACATGAAGATCATGACCTGAGCCGAAGGCAGAGGCTTAAACTCACTGAGCCACCCAGGCGCCAATACCATCACTTTTTAAACTGACTAAATCTTTCCTCAGTTAAACCTGTCAATAACTCACCAAAAGTCAAGACAAAGTGCTCCCCTTAGCTTACCATTCAGACCCTTCATACCTTAGTATCTTCATCCTCACCTGGCTATGGTCCCCTAAAGCAGTTGGTCTTTATTTTTTTTAAAACAGACATACTGGGGCGCCTGGGTGGCTCAGTTGGTTAAGCGACTGCCTTCGGCTCAGGTCATGATCCCAGAGACCTGGGATCGAGTCCCACATTGGGCTCCCTGCTCGGCGGGAAGCCTACTTGTCCCTCTCTCACTCCCCCTGCTTGTGTTCCCTCTCTGGCTGCGTTTCTCTCTATCAAATAAATAAAATCTTAAAAAAAAATAAAATAAAACAGACATACTATGTTCTCCTTCTCACTTAAATTACTCACTGCTTACATTACCTTTTCCTCCCTTCTTTCCCTGGGACTAAGTTCTGCTCCTTTTGGAGACTCTGACCAAGACCAATTTTCTGTAGGATGGTTTATTATGTGTCAGGCACTAAGCTTAAGGATCTTTCACGTAGTCACTGATTCAATTAAACTCTCCAAACACCGTATAAATTAGAACTATTATCCTCAATTAGAGCTATAAAAAATGAGTCTACAGTAATTTGAGTACACCCATACAACACTGCATTAATTGGCATGATAATCACGAAGCTGTACTGTCTCTTCTTCATATTCCCACAGCATCCTATGCATCCCTCTACATCTATTTCAAAGCAACTTGTATTTTCCATATTTGATATATTTACAGTTGTTAACATTTGATAACATATTCAAACATTCTTAGGAGGAAGGATAGGAATTTGATTCTAGAACTTAACAGCAAAAACATAACACAAATTGAGAGGCAGCAATACCTGATAGAACTGGGTCTTCATCCAACTCTGCCACTTAACTAGCTATATGCCCTTGGCCAAATTAGCTTCTCTGAGCTTCAGTTTTCTTTTCACAAAGAAAGAAAGAATCGTATCTCATATTGTAATTATTAAAAATGAAAATAAAATGAAGGTGCATGTCACATTTAACATGGTACCCATTTAACAAAGGTACAATAAAAAGTATTATAAGATAGCTCATAATATCTTGAAAGTTCTTAGAAATCTAGCTGACATCACATCCTTATATTACACACACAGGCATACCTTATTTCACCATGCTTTACAGGACTATACTTTTCAGATACTGAGTTTGTTTTGTTTTAACCAACTGTAGTTGAGGGGCGCCTGGGTGGCTCAGTCGTTAAGTGTCTGCCTTCAGCTCAGGTCATGATCCCATTCCTGGGATCAAGTCCTGCATCGGGTTCCTGCTCAGCAGGAAGCCTGCTTCTCCCTCTCCCACTCCCCCTGCTTGTGCTCCCTCTCTAGCTGTATTTCTCTGTCAAATAAATAAAGAAATAAATACATAAATAAATAACAACAACATCCCTGTAGTTGAATGGATGAAGAGTTATTTGCTGCTTATGGACGAGGAGAAAAAAGTGGTTTCTTGAGATGGAATCTACTTCTGGTAAAGGTGCCATGAAGACTGTTGAAATGGCAACAAGGACTTAGAATATGCCATAAACTCAGTTGACAAAGCAGCAGCAAGGTTTCAGGACAGACTCCCAATTTTGAAAGATTCCTACTGTGGCTAAAATGCTATCACACAGCCTCATAAGCAACAGATAAATCATTCATGAAAGGGAAAGTCAATCAAAGTGGCAATTTCTATCGTCTCATTTTAAGAAACTGCCATGGCCGCCCCAATCTTCAGTAACTACCAACCTTATTAGTCAGCAGCCATCAAACAGAAGCAAGATGGTTAGCATTTTTAGCAGTAAATTACTTTTGGGAAATAAAATTTGTCTGACTTGGGACGCCTGGGTGGCTCAGTTGGTTAAGCGACTGCCTTCAGCTCAGGTCATGATCCTGGAGACCCAGGATCGAGTCCCACATCGGGCTTCCTGCTCGGCGAGAAGCCTGCTTCTCCCTCTCTCACTCCCCCTGCTTGTGTTCCCTCTCTGGCTGTGTTTCTCTCTGTCAAATAAATAAAATCTTAAAAAAAAAAAAAAAAGATATAATTTTGGGGCGCCTGTGTGGCTCAGTTGGTTGGAGCGACTGCCTTCGGCTCGGGTCATGATCCCGGAGACCCGGGATCGAGTCCCACATCGGGCTCCCTGCTCGGCGGGAGGCCTGCTTCTCCCTCTCTCACTCCCTCTGCTTGTGTTCCCCCTCTGGCTGTGTTTCTCTCTGTCAAATAAATAAAATCTTTAAAAAAAAAAAAAAAAATTTGTCTGACTTACCTTATGACAGTGGTCTGGAACAGATCCCACAGTATCTCTGAGGTGTGTGTGTGTGTGTGTGTTTAGGCACTTACATATAAAAAGTACTGATACTAAGCCTAAAAGTTGTTAGGTCTCATATAGTTGCTAAGTCCTTCATGACTGGTTAAGGCATTAACTTCCACCAGATTCACTATAATAATGTGATGTAGGAAATTTTCTTACACTGATTTTGGGGGCAGAGGAGAACTGAGTTTCAGAATTTTAAGATAAACCTTTAATTTTATGTTAAAATACATTCAACTGGTAATAAATTCCAATAAGACAGAACTACATAAAATAAAGCATAGTCTCTTCCAATCTACTCTTCCTACTTGTCCACACCACATTAGAGCTAATGACTAAGGCTTCAGTGACTTCCAATTCTTGCTTAATACTTTCAAAATGGAGGGCACCTTGGTGGCTCAGTCTGTTAAGTATCTCCCTTTGGCTCAGGTCATGATCCCAAGGTCCTCGGATTGAGCCCCACAGCAGGTTCCTTGCTTAGCAGGGAGTCTGCTTCTCCCTCTGCTTTGTGCACCCTTGCTCTCTGACAAATAAGTAAAATCTTGGTGGAAAAAAAACACAACTTTCAAAATGGGTACTTTTTTTTTTTTTTTTAAGATTTTCATTTATTTATTTGACAGAGAGATAGAGACCACAAGTAGGCAGAGTGGCAGGCACAGAGAGAGGGAGAAGCAGACTCCCGATTGAGCAGGGAGCCCAATGTGGGTCTTGATCCCAGGACCCTGAGATCATGACCTGAGCCAAAGGCAGACACTTACCTGACTGAGCCAACCAGGTGGCCCAAAGGTTTTTTTTTTTTATTTAAGTAATTTCTACATTCCACATGGGGCTCAAACTCACAACCCCACGATCAAGAATTACAGGCTCCTGACACCCCCAAAACAGGTACACACTGTACCTGGCACACATTTTCCCTACTTTTCAGAATAAAGCCATCAACAGACTATAAAATTAACAGAACCAGCTTTGAAGGCACTGCTACCACCCTAGTTAAACTATCCATTTCTCTCTTCCCACTATAGTATGAGCCCCTTTTCTACTCCACAACATAATGATGCCTCCAATCAATTCCCTAACTCTGTTGCTATACTGATCTTTCCAAATACAAATACATTCCTTTTATATTCCACTTAAAACATTCCATGAGTCCTTTATTACTTTAAGAAAATAGCTCTCAAACCTTAGATAGCATCGGGATTACCCATACATCTTGGTAAAAAAACTACTGGCTGGGCCAGATTCCCAGTTTCTGATTCAATTGGTATGTTTTATTTCTAAGTTCTCAGGTGATGTTGCTGCTCCAGGAACCATAGTTTGTGAACCGCTGCTTTAAGAAAAATAAAGCTTTAAGATCCATCAAGATCTGGTCCCAGCCTGTTTACCAAGCTCTTCATGGAATCATACATCATAGCTCTGATTTTATTTTACTATTATTTCTGAAATTCCTTAACTGGTATGTCTACTTCTTTCTGCCAGATTGTAAGCTTCATGGTGGGAATGTGTTTCCAGCTTTATTCTTATCCTTGGGCAATATCATGGGTGCTCAAAAAGTATTTAATGAATAAACAGAACTTGTGAGATTCCTAGTTCTCCATTTCAACCACTACCATCTTGAATGACCCTTAACATGCCTGAGCCTAAGCCAGCTCATCTCTAAAGTTGTAATGATAATTCCCAACTGTAAGATCGTTGTGAGGCTTAAAGGATAATTCAATTGGCCAGGAGGTGTAGGCAATGTGGAGTAGGGGGTTCTTAAACGGTGGCCACCACTCCATTCTCTTCACTTCCCACACCTCTCCTCCACCAAACACAGACAGCAATTCTTCGGCGATAGCCTAGCAATTCCGCAGTTCTCGTTCAAACCAAAATCTTCTTGAGAATTTAATTAAAGCAGGTTCACCCACATTCTGATTTCACAGGTCTGAGACTAAGAAGCTGCAGTTTTCGCAAGATCCTCACCACAGCTGAGGAAACCCAGTCTTGGACAAGCAGCGACCCCAAGGTCTGGAGCGGAGCGGAGGAGGCCTGGGCCTGCTCAGCTAAGCCTCACAACACCCCACTCTGCTTACCTGGAACCGATGGTTCACTCAGCACCTCTCTCCTTCTCCCGGACAAGAGACGCTGTGGCCCACAGCCTCACTCAATGCAGAACAGAAAGCCCCAAGTCTCGTGAATGGGCAGGTTCTCGCCAGAAGCGCACCCGTGGCCCTTGCGGTGATTGGCTATCCCTCCGGAAGTGTACAGGTAATCACTGCGCATGCTCAGTGCCCCTTGGCGGCCAAGGAGATGGGGAAGAGCTCTAGAGTGTAGCCGAGGGTGTTTCCTCCAGTAATAAAGCTGTTGTTGTCATCTTTTCTTTTCATCAGCTGATTTTTCGCGGTGGCAAGCTTTTATATATTCTTACTATGTTTATTACTATGAGCAATTTGAGGATCAGAGTAAGACTGCAGGGTTTTAAAAGCACACCTTCCTCCTCTCAGACACTAAGGGAAGAGAGAGTTCTGAGGCAGATCTGGTCGCTTTGGGATCATAGGTGAGAAGATAGCTTTGAAATGAAGGAGAAAGGGTCACCTTAATGGATCAATTTGCATCTCAATGGGTTACTGGGTGGGTCCGTCCCACCCTGTAGAACTGTGCCTCACCTCAACGCTGGCCCACCCAAGGTCCCTTCTGAGGAAGTGATATTTAAGGTGAAATTCAAGGAATCAATTTGAGTTGCTTGAATAGGTCTTTAAGGCTGAAGGAAGAGCCAGTAAGGAGGTGCGTAACTCTAAAAAACTTGGTAAATGAAGGATTCTGTACCCTTGGCTGGCACCTCATGGGGAAGTAGGGAGGGGTATGAAGTAGAAAAGATGGAAAATGGCTTTTGGGAAGCCGATGAGCTAGGCCAGAATAGCTGCTGTCGTACTTTTCAGGCAAAATTGAGAATTTTGATCCTTATAAAGCCATTATGGTTTCATAGTGCAAAGAATGGCCAGTGAAGCTTTTTTTTTAAGTAATCCCTACACACAATGTGGAGCCTGAACTCATGGTCCAGAGATCAGGGGTCACGTGCTCTACCAATCGAACCACCCAGGTGCCCCTGGCAGTGAAGCATTTTAAACCCTTAACATAATATAAAATTTGAATTTTGAAAGGATGATTGGCTACAATTCAGTGACTTAAAGAGATCTGGGAGGTGGTGAGTGGTGGGAAGTAAAATATGGGTGTGAATTAGAGATTCTTCAGCAGATATTGTTGTGCTTCCTAAACCATTTGAACTGCTTGCTGGTGGCAACAGCATCCCCTCTTTTCCTTTGTTCTTTACTGTGGGGAGAGTATATGGTTTTAATTTAAATACCATGAGATACATGGCGCCTGGGTGGCTCAGTGGGTTAAAGCCTCTGCCTTCGGCCCAGGACATGATCTCAGGGTCCTGGGATCCAGGCCCACATTGGACTCTCTGCCCAGCGGGGAGCCTGCTTCCTCCTCTCTCTCTGCCTGCCTCTCTGCCTACTTGTGATCTCTCTCTCTGCCAAATAAATAAATAAAATCTTTAAAAATAAATAAATAAATAAATACCATGAGATACACAATTCGAGTCATTTCCTATCATAGTTCATGACATAAAAAATTACTTATGACATCGGTATGACACTGAATCCTGAAAGGCAGGCCATGCTTTGTAGGGTACATCATAATCCAGTCAGACAGGGCCAGCTGACCTGCTCTATGCTAACTAAGGAGTTGATTGTTATGCATTGGATGATTCTTCTGAACTCATTACTTTTCAGAATTATCATTTAAGGGGTGCCTGGGTGGCTCAGTCGGCTAAGCATCAGCCTTCCACTCAGGTCACGATCCCAGAGTCCAGGTATCAAGCCCTGGATGTGTGGGTTCCCTGCTGAGCAGGGAGCTTGCTTCTTCCTCTGCCTGCTCCTCCCCCAGCTTGTGATCTTTCTTTCTATCAAAATAAATAAATTTTTCTAAAAAATCACTAACATTCCACAAGACTAGTTCAGAAGCAATCTGGCCTTCATTCTCCTGTGGAAGAACTAAAACTCTTCCTACTTTATCAGTGATGTAATTTCTCAGCCAAGGAGTATTTTTCATGCCTCTTACTCTCTATGATGCTTTGTAGTCTTGGTCTCTGGCTGTTCCATCCTGCTTTAGCAAGCTGCTCTTCCTCTCCCTGCCCTCCATGCATATAAGTAAAGTCCTGCAAGAGCATATGACAAAGTCTTAATATATAGCATGAAACCTGTATAAGTGTATGTGTATTTGTATGGGTACACATATGTGTATTTGCTTCTGCATGTAAAGAGGAAAGAGTGATGGTTAAGGTCTGGCTTTGAAACCAGGCTCGCAGGAATGTAAAACAAAGCGCTGCTTTGTGTAACCTTTGGCAGGTTATCTTTTTGTACCCATTTCTCATCTAGTAAGCAGAAAATGGGGACGGGGTAGTAACAATATATAGAGGATAAGACGGAGTCACTCATGTCAAGTAGGGCCCTGTGTCAAGCAACGACACAAACGGGGTGCTACAGCTACCAGATATTGCTGAGACCAGCAGCTGTTGATGACACCCCAGAACTGATAAAAAGCGAAGGAGGTCTGCAGGGGCCCATGACTAATTAAATTCCTTTAAAAGGGGAGGATTTGGGCAACATACTGTCAGACTCTTTAGACATCACTCTTCTATGTCTGGCCACTTGAAAAAGGCAGCTGCCGCTGAAGGCTCTGTGCGACTGATCTCCGAGCAGAACCGAGACCCTTCACTGCTTGAACATAATAAGCAGTAAATGCCAAGAGCTGACCTGGACCAGATCCAAGACTTACCTCAACTGCACACCCACAGACTGACTGCCCGTTAGGTTCGGTCACTTCCTACCCTCTGTGCTATCTTGTTTGTTGTGACTTGTGTTTGGCTTTGTGTACCATGTAAGTAGACAAGTTAATTGCATGGTGAAAAATGTCATTGAGTTTGGAATTCTCAACGTGTTTTAAAATTTTGTTAACTTGCTTTAGGACTGAATAAAGCTGACATTGTGGAAAGATACAAATGTGTGTGCCTTCACAGCATGCTCATGACACAGCACAACTTGACTTCTTGCAGTACTACATGAGGTTTTATGAGCTAAAGCACTAGTGTCTGACGTGGCAAATATAGTGTTAAAACACACACCTCAGGTCACAATCTCTAGGTGTGGGGATTGAGTCCTGTGTCCGGCTTCCTGCTCAGCAGGAAGTCTGCTTCTCCGTCTAACCCTCCACTTGTTCTCCCTCTCTCTGTCAAGTGAATAAATAAATCTTAAACACACGCACACACACTACATAAATTCATCTGAAAATGCCCATTTGTTTCCCTGAGAGCAGAAATGAGATTTAGAAGCAGCAGGTATAGTGGTCCATTTTATTTCAATCATTTGTAAAACTCTTTCTTTCTTTTTTTCTTTCTTTTCTTTCATTCTTTTTTTCTTTATTTCCTTCTTCCCTTCCTTCCTTTCTTTTTTTTTCAACTGAACTAAGTGGCTTTATTGGGGGAAAACCTGGATTACAATGGACTTGAGAGTTGGCACTGGGGCCCTTTGTCTTGCCAAGGGTGGGCCTAACATTGACAAAGCTCCAGTGGTCCCACACCCACCGCCTTGCTTGGCCTGTCTTTTTTTTTTTTTTTTTTTTTTTTTTTTTGTCTTGGCCACTTTGGGAGTCTACCGTCTTCCCCAGTGCCAGGGAACCGTGGACTTTGCCTCCAAGCACGGGGCTGGCTATTTCCATGGTGGTCAGAGCCTTCATTTACACTGACGGAGGATAGCCTCAGCCTCCAGGGGCAGGCCTCCAGCTCAACGTGATCTTCTGGAGTGATGCCCTCCAGCGAGGCTACATGAGCCTTATTCTGGGCGCCATCTCCTAGCCAGTCACCCCCGGGGTATGTCGTTCTTGGGTGTGGACAAAGAGCTACGTGTCCATGACTGAACCACAGCCACTGTAGCCACTACCTTGAAGATGGGGTTCAGAAAGAGCTGTAACATTTGTAAAGTTCAAAAAACGAAAACAAAAACAAAAAGCCAAAACTAAACTAAAATCTGTGGGCCTTTTTCCCTTTAAAAATAATATGTTTTTTTTTAATTTATTTTTTTTTATTTGACAGAGAGAGAGAGAGAGATCATAAGCTGGCAGAGAGGCAGGCAGAGAGGAGGAAGCAGGCTCCCTGCTGAGCAGAGAGCCCGATGCGGGCCTCGATCCCAGGACCCTGAGATCATGATCTGAGCTGAAGGCAGAGGCTTGACTCACTGAGCCACCCAGGCACCCAAAAATAATGTTTTAAAGAGAAAAAAGCCAAGCCCCTTTGATACAATTATTTTTAGAATAGTTTGAAATATTCCATTTAAACTTGAAAGGAAGAATTTTATTTTATGCAAGTGCTCTTTTTCTCTAAAATAATAGTTAAAATCAGCAGACTGATATCCAAGTTTCCTGGAAAGGAGAGAAGGAAAGTGGAGAAGGAATTAATCCAAATTTTGTTGAGTTAAGTATGAATCACACATATAGACACACAGGGCTCCGGCTAAGTAGTGGTCACTATAGTGATCTGTCTCCACGAGGGGCAAAATCTACACACCAGAAAATTTGCTCCAGTTTTCAGTTGCAGGTCAGGGAACTATTCTTTATTCCATGTCGTTACAAAATACGTGGCTTTGATAATTTAAAACTCCTCTTATATCCTGGTACTTAGTGGCTCAGTGGGTAAAAGCCTCTGCCTTCAGCTCAGGTCATGATCTCTCAGGGTCCTGGGATCAGGCCCCCATTGGGCACTCTGCTCAGCAGGGAGCCTGTTTCCTCCTCTCTCTGCCTGCCTCTCTGCTTACTTGTGATCTCTCTCTCTCTCTCTGTCAAATCAATCAATCAATCAATCAATCTTAAAAAAAAAGAGCACATTTTGAAAGGCATTTGGATTTGTATTCCAACTGTATCAGTTTACTATCTGTGTGACTCTAGTTTACTCCCATTTTCTAAGTTTCAGTTTCTTCCTCTAAAAAATGGGTGGGTGCCTGGGTGGCTCAGTCGGTTAAGTATCTGTCTCCCCCTGCTTATGCTCTTTCTGTGTCAAATAAATAAAAGCTTTTAAATAAAGAAAACTGGGTTATAGGAAAGCTACTTTGCAAAAAGCTGAGCCCCTTCTTTCTTCCCTCCCTTTTTATTTTTAAAGATTTTATTTATTTATTTATTTGTCAGCGTGTGAGCAAGTGCACAAGCAGGGGGAAGGGTGCTGAGCAGGCAGAGGGTGAAGCAGGCTCCCCGCTGAGCAAGCAGCTAAATGCAGGGCTTGATCCCAGGCCCCTGGGATCATGACCTAGCTGAAGGCAGACAGTTAACCGACTGAGCCACACAGGTGGCCCACACTTTTTATTTATTTTTAGAGAAAGAGAGAGAAAGAGAGCATGTATCAGAGGGATGGGGCAGAGGAAGAGGGAAGGAGAGGGAATCTCACGCAGATTCCCCACCAAGAGGGCCCAGACGCTGGGTTAATCCACAATCCTGACATCATGACCTGAGGTGAAATCAAGAGTTGGCCGCTTAACTAAGCCACTGAAGCTTCTCTCGAGTGCACTTTTTAAATTAAACAGTAAAGCCAAGCAATACACTTTTCTTCTTTTTTTTTTTTTTCTTAAGAGAGGGGAAGGCAAGTAGAGGGAAAGGAGAGAGGGAATCTTAAGCAGGCTTCTGGTCCAGAACAGGGCTTGATCTCTTGACCCTGAGATCATGACCTGAGCTGAAATCCAGCAGGATGCTTAACTGAGTCACCTAGGTACCTCCTCCCCCATAATTTTTTAAAAGAGACTCAGACATTCTAAAAACAGCACTTGGACAACAATTATCTACAATCTCATTAGAGGGAGGGCTATTTTAACAGAAAGCACCTTTGGGTTTTTTTTTTTTTTTTTTAAAGATTTTATTTATTTGACAGAGAGAAACACAGCCAGAGAGGGAACACAAGCAAGGGGGAGTGAAGGAGGGAGAAGCAGGCTTCCCACCGAGCAGGGAGCCCGATGTGGGACTCGATCCCGGGTCTCCAGGATCATGACCTGAGCCGAAGGCAGTTGCTTAACCAACTGAGCCACCCAGGCGTCCCTGTTTTTTTTTTTAAAATCACATTGCAAGTTTGGAACTTTTTTATTTTTCAAAGCTAATATTATTAAAAGATCTTACTAAATACTAAAGACTTAGAAATATATTTTTTTTTGTTTGCTTGTCGTATTTGAACTTTCCACCATACTTACGTCTCAGTTTATACAAGCTGGACTTAGTTAAGCATACCCATTTCAGTTATGAAACACAAAAACTTTGTTATCACCTCTCTGGAAGAAAAAAATAGTATGAAACTAAATATATTAACATATGTTACCAGGAAATGTTACATTAAAAATAGAAAATGGATACATACCAAAATATTCTTTACTTTTACCCATTACCAAATTAAAAACTTCTGAGAATATTCTATAGGCACTTATTACATAATAAGTGACACAAATGGTTGATATAAGGTATTATGAAAACTTGTAAAAACTGAGTTTTGCGGGACACCTGGGTGGCTCAGTTGGTTAAGCAACTGCCTTCGGCTCAGGTCATGATGCCAGGGACCGGGGATCGAGTCCCACATCAGGCTCCCTGCTTGGCGGGAAGCCTGCTTCTCCCTGACTCCCCCTGCTTGTGCTCCCTCTCTGGCTGTGTTTCTCTCTGTCAAATAAATAATAAAAAAAAAACAAAAAAAACCCCCTGAGTTTTGCAAGACTCCTAAATATGTAGTGGGGGGATGGCATAAGTAGCAGTTCTTCTGGATTCCCAGCGTACAATCAAGTAACAAGCTTCCAGATAAGGTTGAGGACTCTTCTGCAGAGCACTTGACAGGCACCAGAGCCTCAAACCAACCTCACCATCACTTACCAAGACTCCTTGGAATCCAATTATGATTTTATAATAGGATGAGAGCTTAGATGTGAAACGATGCAAGGCTGGAATCCAATGTTCTTTCCATGAACATTCTGGCCTGGTGGAAGCCAAGAATGGAAAATGGGACACAGATCTAGAGTTTACAGAGTGAGGTCATTCTGGGAAGTGAGAACAAAGGGAAGAAACAAAGCCTGGAACTCAAGACTCCAATATGCTAAAATAAGGTTCTTACTGAATTAACTTACTCATTTTTTCCCTTTGCTTCAGGCTCTAACATGGCTTGGTTGATTCTGTCTTTATTTAAAAATTTAGTATTTTGTTCATGCATTTTTTTTGGTGTTTTCATTTTTCTCAAAAATTGTGTTAAACCAGTATCTTGATTAGTGAGGTTTTGAGCATACCCTGAAATTTTGTGTCCACATATTCTATGTAGTCCTGGCTCTGGGAAGGAGTGAAAATACTGCAGGAATGGAACCAAAGACTACACTGATTTCAGGGCTTGGAAGGAACTGAGCCAAGAGAGATCAGCTCCTTCAACTACTGGTCTATCACTCTCCATCTGCTCCCGTTCACTGACTCACCCTCTGACCCCAAACTGGGGTGGCACCATTACTTCTGATCCCCTTAACCATCTTGATTAAACTATGTAAAATCTATTTTCCTTTGAGTTCTGAAAATGTTAGAAATTAAAAAGAACTATTAATAGAAACTTTTATAGAAAAATAATAAAAACATCAAATCATAGGGAAAGTTAAAGTATACATACTTGACAATCCTCTGGTCTCCCCTTCCATCTCATCAGTGCATAAATTTGGCTTCATTGTCATGGATTTGTTCTGGTATGTATGCCACTTTCAGCAACCATGTGACTGGATGCTGCATTTTTATAGATTCTGAAAGAATCTTTGCCCTTACTTTAATAATCCTGAATTAAGTAAAAAAGTTCACAGCAGGGTACATATCAATGTACAGACTTAAATGCCACAATTGAAAGCAACAAAAAATGAATATAAAGTATCAGAAGCACTTCTACATGCTCTGAACACTCTGAACATTTTTTTTTTTTTAAAGATTTTATTTATTTGACAGAGAGAAACACAGCTAGAGAGGGAACATGAGCGAGGGGAGAGAGGGAGAAGCAGGCTTCCTACGGAGCAGAAAGCCCGAGGTGGGGCTCGATTCCAGGTCTCCAGGATCATGAACCTGAGCTGAAGGCAGACGCTTTAATGACTGAGCCACCCAGGTGCTCCTGAACATTTCTCATACAAAATGAAGACAACTAGATACTCGAATGTTTATTGAAAACATGTAGTTGTACAAGCAGAAATCTGCAGCCATTTAATTACCTTACAATGATATGGCTGGTTTTTAACTTTGTGAAGTGAGTCTGTACTTGAAAAAAATGTTGGCCTGTATTTAATGAGACAGTATCTAAAGTATTGCTTTTCTTTTTTTGGCACAAAATACATAAACAAGTACATGTTTTATTAAACATAAATATAACTGAGAACAGCTTCTGTTTCTACTGAAATGCACTTGTGTAAAGGAATTACAACTTACCAGAAAGTTTAGTATTTCCTCAAAGTACCCAATTTAAATAAGGTAACACAAATCATAAAACATCTTTTGTGTTAAAGTTAATTACAGTGCTTTTTTATAGTACTCTCCATCCCAAAAGACACCATTAATAAACTATGAAAGGGAGACAAACTCTTGCAGACTTCAGAATTTCTATCTCAAATTCTTTATAGTATACCAATTCCAAAATTTTATTTTACCAAAATAAGGGTTAATGGTTTACGGTTTTTTCCACTCTATGTTTACAAAGCAAAATTTCCAACTAAGAAAAGAATTTGTAGATTTCATACCTGGAATTAACTTACAGTAAAATAGAAACTTTATGGTATTGAACTAACTTCAGTCTTTTAATAAATACAAATTAAGAGTATATTTAACAACTTGGGAAGACCTCACATTGGGAAGGAAATAAAACACTGGAAATAAAACATTTGCTTCTTTTTTTTTTTTGTAAAAGATTTTATTTATTTATTTATTTGACAGAGAGAGAGAGAGAGAGAGAGATCACAAATAGGCAGAGAGGCAAGCAGAGAAAGAGGGGGAAGCAGGCTCCCCGCTGAGCAGAGAGCCCAATGTAGGACTCGATCCCAGGACCCTGAGATCATGACCTGAGCCGAAGGCAGAGGCTTAACCATCTGAGCCACCCAGGCGTGCAACACATTGGCTTCTTATAATTACATGATGAGAGATTCAGAAATGAACATCTTAGTATTTCAAACTTTATTTTATGACATTATGGATATTATTCAAAATAAAAAAATACCTTCATAAACATTAAAGCCTATAATATAAAGTTGGTACTATTAATACTTTCTTTCTTAGTCTCGCCATATAAATAATCAATGAACCAATTAATGTATCCCTATTCTGTAAAGCCAAAGGGTCAAAGCATTTAGACATTTAGTATTTATGGGAAAAAAAAATCACTCAAACATATACAAACATATACATTTTAATATTTGTGGAGAATTACAGAGCTATGAAAGACACACTTTAATTCTTGTACTTTTTATTATTAGAGAGTTCTAAGACATTAAAAAGTGTTTCCCTTTTTAACTCCTCTAAGAATAGTAATGTGCAGAAAAAGACAAGAGATTTTTATTATGCAAGCAAATAATTGTGCTGCAGACTGGAACTGCTTTTTAATTTATGTTATTTTCCCCTCTGAAGAGAAACCAGGAAGAAGAGAATCCTGTAAAGCTAATAAACCATCCCAGGTGCTTTCAAATGATTCCTTTTCGTAGAGGAACTTCTAAGCAATCACACTGTGGTGTGGGTCGGTATCTTTTCTTCACTCCTCTTCTGGCAGACCAGGTACGGTTATTATCTAGAGAACGTCCACACAAACTGGAAGGCAAAGGAGAAAGAAACAATAAGAAATGCTATCCAGCAGACCAATGTACCCATGCCTAAGTTTTTTTTAATGAGTTATGAAAATTTACCACGGCTTTTCAGTACTGAGAGCAACTTTGTATTTTCTTACCTTTCAATACAGAAACAGTACCTCTATTTCTTTAAATTTGAATTTGTGTATTAAAGAGACTTTTTTATTTTTTACCTAATAATCTCTATTTGCTCAGTGACCCACATTAGCAGGCCCAGCTAGTTTTCTGAATGTTCTGGATTTTGATTCTTGGTATTTATACCAGCTAAGACAATTAATTTATTTGGAGAGGCCAAAAACAAAACAAAACAAAACAAAACAAAAAACAAAAAACCTGTATCAGAACCAGTAGCTTTTTTTTTTTTTTAAGATTTTATTTATTTATTTGACAGAGAGAGAGAGAGAGAGAGAGAGAGAGAGAGAGAGAGATAGAGAGATCACAAATAGGCAGAGAGGCAGGCAGAGAGAACAGAGGAAACAGGCTTCTTGCTGAGCAGAGAGCCCAATGCGGGCCTTGATCCCAGGACCCTGAGATCATGACCTGAGCCGAAGGCAGAGGCTTTAACCCACTGAGCCACCCAGGTGCCCCAGTATCTTTTTTCAGGTAGGCTCCATGCCCAACCTGGAGCTTGAACTCATAATCTCAAATAAAGAGTCACATGCTTGGGGTGCCTGGATGACTCAATCACTTAAGTGTCTGCCTTCAGCTTGGTCATAATCCCAGGGTCTTGAGACTGAGCCCTGGATCAGGCTCCTCGTTCAGTGGGGAGTCTGCTTCTCCCTCACCCTCTGCTTGCCACTCCCCCACTCCTGCTGTCTGTCAAATGAATAAAAATCTTAAAAAAGAAAAATTTTAATAGATAAAATGGTCCCTAGAAATCTTAATGTTATGAAACTATTTAATAATGAGTACTTAGCAGTAAGTTTTAAATATATGGTAGGGCAACATAAAACCAAATTTTTAAAGAGAAAAATAGATCTTTTACAGGAAGGCAATCACTGGTATCAAGGTTTCCCTAAACAATTTGTTTTGGCCCCCTTCTGAAGACATGAGGCAGTCTCTTTGTTCATTTTTGGAAGCTTCCATATCCTTAACATTTCATGTTCCTGACAGTCATGGTGAGGTGTCAACTGTAATGAATTTATCAGTAAAAAATGCAGGTATGCCTCTTCTAGAAATCGCCTCAGACCTGCCTAAATTTAGAACATAAAATGAGATGGGTTTCTTGCTTTCAGATTAGCAAACATTGAAAACATTGAAAACATCCAGTTTGGGCTGTGTAGAATAAGCATTCTCACAACTTGCTATTGGAAATGTAAGGTGGTGTAGCTTTTCTACAGAATAATTTACTACTTAAGGTGTCTATGTTTAAAGTACACACAGCCTAGAGGCACCTGGCTTGCTTAGTTAGAAGAGTGAACAACTCCTGATTTCTTGGGGGTCATGACTTCAAGCCCCACAGTGGGTGTAGAACTTGCTGAAAAGACAAAAAAAGTGCATAGAGGGTTCTTAAATGATGATACAAGCTCTGTGACCCTTCCCCCTGGTGAGACAATCTTAACTGGTGAAAAAAATTTTTTTAAGTTTGTTTATTTCTTTCTTTATTTATAATCTCTACACCCGATGTGGGGGTCAAATTCACAACCCCGAGATCAAGAGTCATATGCTCTTTCGACTGAGCCATTTTCTTTAAAAAAGAAAACATTTTTAAAAGATTTTATTTATTTATTTGACAGAGAGAGAGATCACAAGTAGACAGAGAGGCAGAAGCTTAACCCACGGAGCCACCCAGGCACCTCCCAAAAAAGAAATTTTAAAAAATTTCTTTAAGTTCAAGGCCCATGTTGGGTTCCACGTTGAGTATGGAGCCTACTTAAACAAAAGTTTTTAGGGCACCTGGGTGGCTCAGTGGGTTAAAGCCTCTGCCTTTGGCTCAGGTCATGATCTCAGGCTCCCGATATGGAGGCCCGCTTTGGGCTCTCTACTCAGCAGGGAGCCTGCTTTCTCCTCTCTCTCTGCCTACCTGTGATCTCTGTCAAATAAATAAATAAAATCTTTAAAAAAAGTTTTTAAAGTCTCTGGAAATCGAGGGAATGGAGCAAATGGAAATATTGATTCAAGTGCTATAAATGAAATGTTTTTATGCCCCCAAAATTCATGTATTTAAACCTAATTTGCAATGTGACCATATTTGGAGGTGGGGCCTTTGGGAAGTAAGTAAACCATGAGGGTAGAGCCTTCACGGCTGGGATTAGTGCCTTATAAAGCAGAATCCAGAAAGCTCCTTAGCCCCTTCCACCATGTGGGAAGACAGATATTTATGAACCAGCCTCTAGAACTGGGAGAAATACCACCTAGTCTATGGTACTCTGTTAAAGCACCCTGGACAGACTAAGACACAGAAAAACCCACTAATGACAAGAACTGGAAATGGTAAATAAAAAGGCTAATACAATAACTGTATAGAAATGTATTTCTTCTCCTTCCTTCTCTCAGTCTTATAGGACCTAAAATTGTAGAAAGTAATGATTTTAACAAACTTCTATGTTTAACATATACAGATGTGTATAACTGTAGTGAGTTAAGAAGAGAGAATACAGCTATATAGGTATTTCTGTATCTTATGGACTTAAAAAAAATAGTATAATCTGAAGTAGATGGTAAATGGTATATTGTTTAAGTCCTAGAGCAACCACTAAGAAAGTAAAATAGTAGATATACAGCAGACCCTTGAACAACAGGGTTTGAACTACGTGGGTCCAGTTATACATGGATTCTTTTTTGATATGATACTATAAATTTGTTTTCTATTTCTTACGACTTTCTTTTTCTAAGATTTTATTTATTTTATGAGAGAGACATAAAATCATGGTTGTGAGATTGAGGGGGCAGGGAGAGGGGAAGAGCAGAGGCAGAAGGGGGATAAGCAGACTCTGAACTGAGTTTGGATCCCAAAGTAGTTCTCAGTCTCACAACCCATGAAGTCATCACCCAAGCCAACAAACGCCAAGAGCCAAATGCTCAAGCGACTGAGCCACCCAGGTGCCCTTTATGATTTTCTTAATAACATTTGTTTTGATCTAACTTACTTTAAGAATACAGTATGTAGTACATATATAGCACACAAAATATACATTAATCAACTATGTTTATATTTTCAGTACGGCTTCCCATCAACAGTAGGCTATTAAGTTTTGGGGCAGTCAAAAGTTATACATGAATTTTTGACTACACAGGGGGTCAGTGCTACTAACCTCCACTTTGGTCAAGTTAACTGTATATCCAACTGTATCAATAATAACATTAAATGTGAATTTGGGTAGCCTGGCTGGCTCAGTCAGTAGAGCATGGGATTTTTTTTTTTTTTTTTTTTTAAGATTTTATTTATTTGACACAGAGAAACACAGCCAGAGGGGGAACACAGCAGTGGGAGTGAGAGGGAGAAGCAGGCTTCTCACCAAGCAGGAAGCCTGATGCAGGGCTCAGTCCCAGGACTCGATCCTGGAACTCTGGGATCATGACCCGAGCCAAAGGCAGATGCTTAATGACTGAGCCACCCAGGTGCCCCAAGCATGGGATTTTTGATCTCAGAGTTATGAGTTCAAGCCCCATGCTGGTGTGGAGCCAATTTAAAAAAAAAGAAAAAAAAGAAAAGGGAATCACTGAGCAATCCATTCAAAAGGCAAATCTTGTCAGACTGAGTAAAGCAAAAAAAAAAAAAAAAAAAAAAAAAAAAAAAAAAAAAAAAAAAAAAAAAAAAAAAAAAAAAAAAAAAAAAAAAAAAAAAAAAAAAAAAGACATGATCTAACTGTATAAAAAACACACTTACATATATTCAAAAAGTCACAGAAAGATAATGCAAACAGCAACCCTTAGGCAGCTGCAGTAGATAAACTAATGTCAGAGAAACTCTAAGACAAAAAGTTATTAAAGACAAAGACATTTCATAATGATCAACTGAGGAAGATATAAGAATTATGAAGATACATGCACTTAACAGGGCCCCCAAAATACACAGAAGCAAAAACTGACAGAATTAAAAGGAGAAACAGATGATTCAACAACAGGATGAAGTTAGAAATCAATAACAAATAAATTAGAAAAATTCACATGTTGCTAAACCACCAATGGATCAAAGAAGAAATCACAAAGGAAGTAAGAAAATACTTTGAGATGAATATGAAAACTTATAGGATATAGCTAAAGTAATGCTTAGAGGGAAGTTTATAACTCTAAACATCTGTTATTAAAAGAAGACAGATCTCTATCCATGCAGTAACAGTTTACCTTAACACACTAGAAAAAGAGCAAATGAAACCTAAAGCAAGGGCGCCTGGGTGGCTCAGTTGTTGAATGTAGGCCTTTGGCTTAGGTCATGATCCCAGAGTCCTGTGGGATCTAGTCCCACATCGGGCTCTCTACTCTTAAGAGAAGGCTGCTTTTCCCTCTTCCACTCCCCCTGCTTGTATTCCTTCTTCTGCTGTGTCAGTATTTCTTTCTGTCAAATAAATAAAATCTTTAAAAAAACTTTAAAGCAAGCAGAAAAAAAGGAAGGATTAAAACAGAAATAAATGACATATAGAATGGACAAAATATAAGGAAAAAGAACAAATTCAAAAGTTGGTCCCTTGAGGAGATAACAAAACTGATGAACCTTATCTGGACTGACCAAGAATAAAGAAAAATTCAAATGACCAAACTCAGAAATGAAAGCAAAACATCACTATTGACCTTACAGAAACATTTTTTTTTAAAGATTTTATTTATTTGACAGAGAGAAACACAGCCAGAGAGGGAACACAAGCAGCAGGAGTGAGAGAGGGAGAAGCAGGCCTCCCACTGAGCAGACAGCCCGATATGGGTCTGGACGGGTCTGGATCCCGGGACTCCGAGATCATGACCTGAGCTGAAGGCAGAGGCTTAGCCACTGAGCCACTCAGGTGCCCCCAGAAACATTTTAAAAAGATTTTAAGGAAATACTCTGAACTGTGTACCAAATAATTGGATAACTTAGATGAAAGGAACAAATTCCTGAAAAGATACAAGTTACCAAAATTACTTAACAAGAAATTTAAACATTTTTTTTTAAAAGTGCACTCTACACCCAATGTGGGGCTTCAACTCACAACCCTAAGATCAAGAGTCACATGCTGTAAGCCAAGTGCCCAGAAATAAAAAAACATCCAAACAGGCCCATAACAAATAAAAATGATTGCATTCGCAATTTAAAAAAACTTCGCACAAAGAAAAGCCTTCGGTATGATTTCAATCATATGTGGAACTTAAACAAAACCTATGAATATAGGGGAAGGGAAGGGAAAAAAAATGACAAAAACGGAGAGAGAAGAAAACCATGAAGACTCGTAACTAGGGAAACAAACTGAGGGTTGCTGAAGGGGACGTTGGTGGGGGATGGGGTAACTGGGTGATGGGATTAAGGGGGCACCTGCAGTAGTGAGCACTGGGTGTTGTATGGAACTGATGAATCACTGCACTCTACCCCTGAAACTAATAATACAGTATATGTTAAATTAAACATAAATTAAAAATTTTAAAAAGAAAAAAAAAGGAAAGAAAAGCCCTAGGCCAGAAGGCTCCACTGGTGAATTTTACCATATATTTAATTTTCCCCCAACTATTTGATATTTTAATGTCACACATGATTCAACAGAATAAATTACAAAAATGCATGATAATCTCAACAGATAGAAAAAAAGCCTCAGCACTCCTCTTTTATGATAAAAACTTTCAACAAACTAAGAATTAAAGGGAACTTCAAGCTGATAAAGGACATATACAAAGACCCACAGTTAACATACTTAATGATGAGAGACTGAATGCTTTCCATCTAAAATCAAGTAAAGACAGAGATGACTGTTTTCACCACTGCTATACAACATTGTACTACAGATTCTAATTAGGGCAATCAGGCAAGGAAAGAAAATAAAAGACATCCAGATTAGAAAGGAAGAAGGAGGGATGCCTGGCTGGCTTAGTTACAGTGCATGCCACTATTGATCTTGGGGTTTTGAGTTCAGGCCCCAAGTTGGGTATAGAGATTATTTAAAAATAAAATCTTAAAAAAGAAAAGGAAGAAGTATAAGAATCTATTTGCGGATGACATGAGATTATACAGAACAGATCCTAAGGAACCTACTAAAAATTTAGTGAAGGAATCAAAAATTTCACCTAGTTTACAAGATACAGGCTCAATAAATAAAAATTGTATTGTATTTTTATATATGAGCAATGAACAATTCAAAATGAAATTAAGAAAATTCCATTTACAATGGCATCAAAAGAATAAAACACTTAGGAATAAATTAGACAAAATAAGTGAAAACATGCCTGGCTAGCTCAGCCAGTAGAGTGTGCGACTCTTTTTTTTTTCCAAAGATTTTTTTTTTTGACAGAGAGAAACACAGCCAGAAAGGGAACACAAGCAGAGGGACTGAGAGAGGGAGAAGCAGGCTTCCCACTGAGCAGGAAGCCTGATGTGGGGCTAGATCCCGGGTCTCCAGGATCATGACCTGAGCCGAAGGCAGTCGTTTAACCAACTGAGCCACCCAGGCGCCCCCCAAAGATTTTATTTTATTTTTATTTATTTGACAGAGAGAGAGATCATCAGTAGGCAGAAAGGCAGGAAGAGAGAGAGGAGGAAGCAGGCTCCCCACCGAGCAGAGCCTGAGGAGAGCCTCTATCCCAGGACCCTGAGACCATGACCTGAGCCGAAGGCAGAGGCTTTAACCCACTGAGCCACCCAGGCGCCGGAGTGTGCAACTCTTGATCTTGTGGTTGTGAGTTGGAGGCCCACACTGGGTGTAGGGCTAAAAGAAAATAAGTAAACTTTAAGAAGCAAAATAAGTGTGAAATTCACACTCTAAAAACTACAAAACATGGTTGAAAAAAATTAAATTAAATCTGACTAGATGGAAATACATTCCATGTTCTTTAGTTAGAAAACTTAATTGTCAAGATGGCAATACTTCCCATATTGATCTATAGTTTCAACGCAATGCTTTCCAAATCCTAGCTGGCTCTTTGCAGAAATTGACAAGCAGATCTTAAAACTTCATAAAGAATCAAGAGAGCCAGAATAACCAAAACAAAACAAAACAAAACAAAACTTGAATTACAAAGTTGGAGGACTCACATATCCTACTTAAAAGCTTGTTATAGGGGGTGCCTGGGTGGCTCAAATGACTGGGCATCTGCCTTTGGCTTGGATAGTGATCTCTAGATCCTGGAATCGAGCCCCATGTCAGGCTTCTAGTTCCATGAGGAGTCTGCTTCTCCCTCTCCCTCTGTTGGTGCTCTCTCTGTCCCTCTCTATCAAATGAATAAATTAAAATGTTAAAAAAATAAAAAATAAATAAAATCACCTGGGTGGCTCAGTCTAAGTGTCTGTCTTCGGCTCAGGTTGTGATCTGAGAGTCCTGGGATCCAGCCCCATGTCAGGCTCCTTGCTCAGTGGGTAACCTGCTTCTCCCTCTCCCTCTGCCCCCAACTTGTGCTTGCTCACTCTCTCTTAGTGCTCTCTGTCAAATAAGTAAATAATATCTTTAAAAACTTGCTATAATACTACAATAATCAAGAAAGAACAGTATTAGCCCAAGGAATGATATATAGATCAATGAAATAGAATTGAGAGTCCAGAAATAAATCCTTGCATTAACAGTCAATTAATTTTCAACAATAGTGCATAATAAATAAATGGGGGGAAAGAACAGTGTTTTCAAACAAATGGTGCTAGAACTGGATAACCATACAAATAGGTTGGACCTTCTCCCCTCCTCACACCATATATAAAATTTAACTCAAAATGGATCATAGCCAGGGGCTTCAGGCTGGCTCAGTTAGTAGAACATGGGACTCTTGATCTTAGAGTAGTGAGTTCAAGCCCCATGTTGGGGTAGAGTTTACTTAAAAAAAATAAATAAAAATAAGAATCTTTAAAAAATGGATCATAGCTGGGCACCTGGGTGACTCAGTTGGTTAAGCGACTGCCTTTGGCTCAGGTCATGATCCCGGAGACCCGGGATCGAGTCCCACATCGGGCTCCCTGCTCGGTGGGAAGCCTGCTTCTCCCTCTCTCACCCCTCCTGCTTGTGTTCCCTCTCTGGCTGTGTTTCTCTCTGTCAAATAAATAAAATCTTTTTTAAAAAATGGATCATAGCCATAAATGTAAGTGATAAAACTACATGGCTCTTAGCAGAAAGCACAGGTGTAATTTTATTGTAACCCTGGATTAGTCACTGGTTTAGACATGATGCCTAAACCACAAGCAACCAAAGGAAAAAGAGACAAATAGGACTCTAAGAAAACCAGCAATTTTTTTGTTCAAGAATTACACGCAGAACATGAAAAGACAACCCAAAGAATGGAAGAAAATAATTGCAAGTAAAGTCCTTGTATTCAAAATATAAAGAATTGTCACAACTCAACCAGAAGACAGATAAGCCAACTGAAAAATGGGAAAAGAATTTGAAAAGACTTTTCTCCAAAGGAGATAGACATGCAAAGGTGCTCAATATTATTAGTCATTAGGGAAATGCAAATCAAAATCATAATGAGATATGTTTTAGCATATAGTCGAATCAACATTTATTTTCTTTTTTTTTTTTAAAGGATTTTATTTCTTTTCTTTTTGAGAGAGAGAGAGAGAGGATGCAAGCAGGGGGAGCAGCATGCAGAGGGAGAAGTCGGCTCTCTGCTCAGTCTGATGTGAGACTGGATTCCAGGAGCTCAGGTTCATGACCTGAACCAAAGGCAGACCCTTACCTGACTGAGCCACCCATGCATCCCTCTTATCAGCATTTAAACTTCCATGTTGCTACATAATCCAGAGCAAGGAGAATGAAGAAAATGTTTAAGAGGCAGTTTCAGTTTCCTGATAAAGTGGGAAGGGACCGGAGGGACCCTCAACACAGAGGAAGGACCGGCCATGCTTTCCGTGGCAGCAGGAGGGCAGAGGATGGGCTGAGCAGGGTGGGAAATGGATTAGATGGGGCTCTATTGTGGTGCTGGGAAGTTGAGGGATACACCATTTGATGATTTTCTTTGTAATATGAAAGGCAAGGCCATCTGCTGAAAATGCAAAGGAGAAAGGCCCCAAACAGAGGTTTTTAAGAAAAATTAAGAAGCAGTGACTGGAGCACGAGGCAGCAAGCGGACCAGACATAAAGCAGGCTTGCAGGCTTGCTGGACGGTGAGGGGGAGATGATGAATTCAAAAGTGATTCCAGTCTGACTTCCTGTAACCCTGCTTCTCCCTCTATGTCTGCCCCCCAGGAGCAGGGACATGCCTGGATTCTCCAGGAGCAGGAACATGCCTGGATGAAGACGTAGGATTCTTCCAGAACAATGTGATGAGGACAGAGCAACATGCTGACCTATAATGTTGGCAGCAGTTACGGAAATGATGAATTAGAGAAGGAAAGACTCATGAGGACCAGTGGCCTGGAGAAGGACGGTCAGTACTCTGGTGGAAGGCCTGATGAGGGTGGAGTGGCCCCTACTTGGAGTTTAGCTTCTCAGTTAATATTAGGAAATAAAGTTGAAAATGTGTGTTAGTCTCAATGTAGTAAGTCTTAAATACTAAGATAATGAAAAGTTTCATTTCATATCTGTTAGCAACATTTATGGAATGGCTGGCTGTAGTCAGGACATTTCCATCGGCTAAGGACACAAAGATCAATACAACCCGGTGTGGAGAGGTCCGCGAAGCCGCTCCCAGGCACGGCTGCCCCTGGATCCATTCTGTGTGGCCAAGCAGTCTGCAGGGGCCTTGCACTGACACCAGTCCCTCCTTCAAGCTCCCGTGGAGGGCAGCCTCAGAGCCAGCCACAAAGAAGCAAACATTCGTTCCAGATATCACGTCCCAACAGCCCTGGTGATCAAATCTCCCTTGCCTCCCAGGGCCTGTCTATCTTACATACCGCTTAGATAAGAACCCTTGGGGGGCAACCCCCCCTTTTAGCTTGAATTAACCAGATCAGACCCCAGCCTAGGAACCCCAAAGCACTCCACAAAGTCCCTAATAAAGGCATGTGCCCTAGGGCTGGCCTCCAGGTCTGCATTTCCCCCTTGACCTCCCCAGGTGGCCCCTCCAGGCACACCGAGTACTTCCACCAGGACCTACCAGTAATGACGTTCCCCATTTCACTTTACCTTTCCGCCAGCTTTTGAACTACGGTTTACCCAGCTCATTGTTCCGTACTGGGTGCTGCACTTAACAAATGCTAATTTACCGACTTAGAACACCCACCCTCTGCCTTCAGGGAATTTACAACCTGCAGGGAAGGGAGGAGTGCAGCCAATTAAGGTGTTCCAATGCAGTGAATCAAGTACCGTGACAATCAACCAAATAGGTTGAGAGAAAATGTAGATGTCCAGTAAAACGGGTAGGGGCGCAAACTCTGGGAAGCTTTCTTTTCTTTTCAAGATTTTATTTATTTATTTGATAGAGAGAGAGACAGCTAGAGAGAGAACACAAGCAGGGGGAGTGAGAGAGGGAGAAGCAGGCTTCCTGCCGAGCAGGGAGCCCAGATGCCCAGTTCAATCCTGGGACCATGACCTAAGCTGAAGGCAGACGCTTAACGACCGAGCCACCCAGTCACCCTCTGGAAAGGTTTCGTGAAGGATGAATTAATAGCCAGGAAGAGTCAAGTAAGGACACTGCAGGCAGAAGTATACTTTGGGGAACAGTAAGAGGAGAACAGACTAACTTTAAAGTAATGTTAATAATAAACTCTAGCTACTACTGATTTAGCAATTACCGTGTGCTAGGTAGGGTAGAGCAAAGTTAATACCATTACTAGCTCCATCTTACAGGCCTAGACGCCCGAGAGGGTCTTAAGGCGGACAAGGTCTTACCAATGACCCCCAGTGAGTAAGCCTGTGGTCAGAGCTCGAATCCACAAAGGCTGGTGTTAATTCTTCCTTTTCCCCTCTAGGGTCTTATTTCTTAAATTATGGGAGTTCTCACTGTTAGGAAGGCTACAGGGATAGTTAAGAATTTTAATCAAGATGTGACATGACTGGATTTACACTTTAGGAAGAATCAGCTGATAAAAGAAAAGAAAGGATTTTCTAGAACTGGAACTGGAGGCTGGAGTGATCAGTTAAGGAGTTGAAGTCATCTGGAGAGCTATAACAGGTACTAAGAGAGTGGTAACAGAGATGAAGAGGAAGGATATTTTAAAAATATTTCAAGGTAGAAATGATAGACCTACTCTGGAAAACAGTATAGAGATTCCTCAGAAAGTTGAAAATAGAGCTACCCTCCTACGACCTAGCAACTACACTACTGGATATTTACCTAAAGACACAAATGTAAAAAGAAAAAAAAAAAAGACACAAATGTAGTAATCCAAAGGGGCACGTGCACCCAGATGTTTATAGCAGCAACGTCCACAACAGCCAAACTGTGGAAAGAGCCCAGATGTCTGTCGAAAGATGAATGGATAAAGAAGATGTGGCGTATATATACAATGGAATACTATGCATCCATCAAAAAGAATGAAATCCTGCCATTTACAACGACCGGATGGAACTGAAGGGTATTATGCTGAGCGAAATAAGTCAGTCAGAGAAAGACAATTATCATATGATCTCTGATATGAGGAATTTGAGAGACAGGGTGAGGGGGTTATGGGGGTAGGGAGGGAAAAAATGAAACAAGATGGGACCGGAGAGGGAGACAAATCATAAGAGATTCTTAATCTCAGGAAACAAACCTAGGATTGCTGGGGGGAGGGAGGGAGGGCTAGGGTGGCTGGGTTATGGACATTGGGGAGGTATGTGCTATGGTGAGTATGTGAATTGTGTAAGACCGATGATTCAGATACCTGTACCCCTGAAGCAAATAATACATTATATATTAAAAAAAGAAGAAGAAGAAATAATAGGCCTGGGAAACCAACTAGAACTGATACTAGAGCACCAATTGCTCAAAAATTTACATTGAGGAAAAAAAAATTTACATTAAGGGATGTGATGCCCGGGTGGTTCAGTGAGTTAAGCCTCTGTCCTCCACTCAGGTCATGATCCCAGGGTCCTGGGATCTAGCCCCGAGTCAGACTCCCTGCTCAGTGGGGAGCCTGCTTCTCCCTCTTCCCCTGCTTGTGCTCTCCCCTGCTATCTCTCTCTCCTTCTCTCTTGCAAATAAGTAAGTAAAGTCTTTAAAAAAACTAAAAAAAAAAATTATATTGTGAAGGTAAAATATATATTTCATAGCACAGAGCTTGATACATAGTAAACATCTAATATATGATAGTTCTACAATTATTCTCCAAATTCTGAGACCACAGGGGACTATCTGAGTGGAAGGAATCAAGGACTTCACAAAGTGTGCATTCATTCCTTCATCAAATGCACCTGTGGAGCTTCCTGCAGTCACTGGGCATAGAGCTGTTATCAAGGCAAAGTCTCTGTTCTTACGGAATTTACATTCTTTTTTTTAATTTTATTTTTTCAGTGTTCCAAGATTCATTGTTTATTCCCCACACCCAGTGCTCCATGCAATACATGCCCTCAGTACCCACCACCAGACTTGCCCACCCCCCTCCAAGACCCTCATTTTGTTTCTGAGTCCAAAATCCTTTATGTTTCACCTCCCTCCTGGATTTACCCCATTTCCGATTTCCTTTCCTTCTCCCACTGTCCTCCATGTTACTCCTTATGCTCCACAAGTAAGTGAAACCATGTGATACTTGACTTTCTCCACTTGGCTTATTTCACTCAGCATAATCTCTTCCAATCCAGTCCATTTTGCTACAAAAGTTGGGTATTCATCCTTTCTGATGGAGGCATAGTATTCCATTGTATATATGTACCACATCTTCTTTATCCATTCATCTGTTGAAGGGCACCTTGGCTCTTTCCACAGTTTGGTGATTGTGGCCATTGCTGCTATGAACATTGGGGGGCATATGGCCCTTCTTTTCACTACATCTGTATCTTTGGGGTAAATACCCAGTAGTACAATTGCAGGGTCATACAGTAGCTCTATTTTTAATTTTTTAAGGAATCTCCACACTGTTTTCCAAAGCAGCTACACCAACTTGCATTCCCACCAACAGGGTAAGAGGGTTCCCCTTTCTCCGCATCCTCTCCAACACTTGTTTCCTGTCTTGTTAATTTTGGCCATTCTGACTGGTGTAAGGTGGTATCTCAGTGTAGTTTTGATTTGAATTTCCCTGACAGCTAGTGATCGGAACTTACATTCTAATGAAGAGAGGCAGATACTGAACAATAACAAGGTGAATATATGTTTTGTGAGGTGGCATGTGTCATGGAGAAAGACCAACCAGGAAAAGGGAAAGAGAGTTACCTTGGGTAGGATGAGGTACTGCTTTTTTATATGAGTTTATTTTAGCATTGCTTATTTATTTATTTTAAAGACTTACTTATTTGAGAGACAGAGAAAGAGAGAGCAGGCACTGGGAGGAGGAGCAGAGGAGAGAGAAACATAAGCAGACTCATACAGAGCACAGAGCCTGCTTGTGGGGGCTCGATCTCATGACCCTGAGATCATGACCTGAGCTGAAATCATGAGTCAGGCACTTGACTGACTATGCCACCTCGGCACCGCGGTGTTGCTTTTTTAAAGAAAGGGAAGTCCTTCCTGATGACATCAATGATATTGGAACAGAGAACTGAGTTACAAGAATGAGCTATGGTTATGCAGAAGCCACGGCAGTGATTTGCAAATGCACTGTAGACATGAACTTTAAGTGACTTAGAACAGCTAAGGTGATTCCAAATGGGCAACTGGACACTGTGTACAGGTACGAAAAGGAATAGTGATTTGTTTCAGAGATAAATAATCAAAATGGAACATGGGTATCATCAAAACCAAGGAAAATCTATTCATTATCTGACCTATATAGCAAGATAACTGAGACCAAAATCAAACTGTGCTCACTCGATTGAGAAGTCACTGAGGATCTTTCCCAGAATGCAGTGGGGAACAGATGGTAAGAAAAGAAACAGCCACCTTTTCAAGAAATTTGGCTATGCAGAGAAGAACCTGGCCTAGTCACTAGAGAGCACCATGGGGTTAGGGGTGCACGTGTTTCCTTCTTTTTAAAAGAGTTTTCTTTCTTCTTCTTAAAAGAGGTTATGAGAAATAAATAAATAAATAAAATTAAGGGGGAAAAAAAAAGAGTTTTTCTCAGACAGTCCTGCTAATGTTGAAGATAAAGTGCTCCACAGAAGTAGAGATTCTGTGCTTTAGAGAACTGGCTTTCCCGGTTCAGCCGAAGAGGCGGCATGGAATGAGAAGGGCCAAGACAATAAAGAGGACAACCGCAGAAAGAATGGGCAGGCGGGGCTAGAGGGTTGATCAAAGGAGTGAGGAGCCAGTAACTTCCAGGGGGTAAGAATAAAGCAGAAAGTAGAAAACATATAAGTACTTAACATTTTGAATGGTAATCAAAAGTGATGAGAGTATTAGCTGGTCACAATTTAAAATATGTATTAAAATGTACCTTTACTAAGGTGTCTGGGTGGCTCAGTCAGTTAAGCATCTGACTCTTGTCTTCAGCTCAGGTCAGGATGAGATCAAACCCTCGTCCCACCCTATAATACGGAGCTCAGCGCCAGTCTGCTTCAGATTCTTGTCCCTCCCTCTCCCCTCCTCCTCTGTCGTTCCTTCCCCACCCTCCTACACCCCCCAGGCCCTGCTCATGAGTTCTCTAAAATAAATAAAATCTTTTTAAACATTATTTTTTTTTTTAAGATTTTATTTATTTGACAGAGAGAAACCTAGCCAGAGAGGAAACACAAGCAGGGGGAGTGAGAGAGGGAGAAGCAGGCTTCCAGCCGAGCAGGGAGCCTGATATGGGACTTGATCCCAGGTCTCCAGGATCATGACCTGAGCCAAAGGCAGTCGCTTAACCAACTGAGCCACCCAGGCGCCCCTAAACATTATTTTTTAAAAAATTAAATCTACTTTACCAAAAACCTTTTCATAGCCATTGTCTCTGGGAAATGAAAAAGGGCCAAAGGTTAGACTGGAAGACTTTTTACTTTTGACTGTACATTCTTTCATACTGTTAGGAAAAGATTTTACACCATGAACATATGTCACAATTATTAAAAGCTAGACAGGAGCGCCTGACTGGCTCAATGGTTGGAGCATATGACGCTCAATCTCGGGGTTGTGAGTTCAAGCCCCATGTTGGGTGTAGAGATTAAACAAAGAAAAAAAAAAGTGAGAGTATGTATTAATAGGTTATGTAGTTATCAAGAGTATTTATTTATTTATTTATTTATTTATTCATTCATTTACTTATTTATTTATTTAAAGATTTTATTTATTTGACAGAGAGAAACACAGCCAGAGAGGGAACACAAGCAGGGGGAGTAAGAGAGGGAGAAGCAGGCTTCCGCCGAGCAGGGAGCCCGACGTGGGGCTCAATCCCGGGTCTCCAGGATCATGACCTGAGCTGAAGGCAGTCGCCTAACCAACTGAGCCACCCAAGTGCCCCAAGAGTATTTATTTATTTCAAAGATTTTATTTATTTATTTGAGAGAGAGAACACAAGCTGGGGTATGAGCAGAGGGAAAGGGAGAAGCAGACTCCCTGATAAACAAGGAGCCGAACTCAGGGCTGCATCCCAGGACCCATGGTTGGTAGACGCTTAACTGACTGAGCCACCCAGACGCCCCCTAGAGTACATATTCATAAAGAAAAGCATTGATACGGGATTTTATGGCTGAATGAGGAAAATCATTAGAATCTAAGGATCCTACCTCATTTTCCACTCTAAAACTCTCACATTAGCCTGTAAACTTGGATTTCCTGACACCCTTTCTCTTGTTTTCCTCCACTCTAATTCACTTAGGGCTGAATGTGATGCCAACATATTTCAGCAAGAAGAAACAATTATCAAGAGAATGAATTTAAGAGGTGCCCGGGTGGCTCAGTCATTAAGCATGTCCTTTTGCTCCAGTTGTGACCCCAGGGTCCTTGGGACTGAGCGCCACATGGGGCTCCCTGCTCAGCGGGGAGCCTGCGTCTCCCTCTCCTGCCTCTGCCCCTGCTTGTGAACTCTCTGTCAAAGGAATAAATAACATCTTAAAAAGAGAGAGAGAGAATGAATTTTACACAGCATTGATTTCTCTAACTAGGCTGTATAGTTTGGGAAATGTCACTGAGGATCATGAAGGAGGACTCTAGGAACTGGTAAAATTTACATAGTAATGATAATAGGGCATCTTATTAAGGGAGCTAAAAGTCCAAGCTACTTCCAAGATTAATCTGGACAACTTCCAAAGTCAACTTTTACCTAATCTATCCTTTTCCAGTCTTACATGACCTGAGCTGAATCAAATAACCATGTGTGATTTTTATTGAAAACATGCAGAAAACAGGAGTGCCCGGCTGGCTCAGTCGGGAGGACATGTGACTCTTGATTGATCTCTGTCATGAGTTCAAGCCCCATGCTGGGCATAAAGCTTACATAAAAAATAATTAATAAACCAACAAACAAAACGCAGAGAAAACAGAGGGGATAAATGAAAGGGAGGTTCTGCCTTAGAGTTCCACTACCTAGGTCTACACTGATTGAGCCAGCCATCAAGCTGTGTTGCAGGATATATAAAAAAGTGTTCAAGTATCTGGGACAATGAGGATTATGCTTTCACATCTGAAGGTAGCACTTATTATAGCATCATTGAGCAAGATCTTGGAAAATTATCTTAATATTTATTCCACATTGGCTCCTATGCTACTGCTGGATTTCAAAATGGGAATTTTATACATTCTTCAAAGAACTGTATACCTGGAATGTGGGGCTGGTCAAAACAGAAATGAGAAAATCGTTGCTGTAACCTGAGCAGTTCTTTACAGCCATCGGCCAAATTTTGTAAAGGACAGCTATCCCTAAATGGTATGCATGACTTTTCCCTTGACTGCCCTTTGGTTTACAGAGTTTTCCTTAACTTTGACAATTCACATATCACTACTCTATCTTGTTTACTTGCGACCCTGGTCTTTAGGGCAGGCGGTTTTGTGCAGAAAGCCAATACAACCTGAGGCTAACTGAGGGCTTTTATTTGTCCTGCGAGGTATCTTTCTCAGTATATGCAGGAATTTCCTTGCTACTGCGAAGCGCCGCCTCTCCTCTTTGTTATTTGTGGAGGAGTGCTGGGAAAGGCTTGAACTTCTCCACTCCTCCTAAGCACAGATTTTACCGCTATTCAGATGTGGGACTGAAATGCATTACTGACACACGCCAAAGGATATTTCAGCATCGGAAATGGTTTAGTTCCCACTAATGGGCTTCTCAAGAATTTCTTACTGTATTTTTCTGGTATTTGCCACCAGACATGTTTTTCATATTTTGATAGCAAAGGGCAATTTGTTACAGATACAGGTGTAGAGAACTTGGCCTTTTGTCTTAGCCCTCTTGATAAATTACTCAATTGATCCTTCATTTAATGTCCCACTACAGAACTTTCCCCAGGTTTGAAAAGCATGTATTATTAAAGAAGAGGCATGGCAACCATTCTCTCCTTGAATGAATAGTGCCATAAACACAACAGTCTACAGACCCCTTGAATAAGCTAATTTAGCAATTGCCAGTGTATGCTAACCAGCTGAGGGCTATTTCAATGGCATTTTTTAAAGGATGATATATTTTAGAAGAATTACAGAGCTTAAAATAATTACAATGGAATGCCAAGCCATTTATTTTTTAGTATTAAGAAATGCACACTTGGGCAGTGTTTGAAGTTAATTGATTCAAGCAGTATTACTATTAGTGGTGGTGGATAAAATTACTGGCCTTTAGAGAGAGAGACAGAGAGAGAGGGAACACAGCAGTGGGAGTGAGGAAGGGAGAAGCAGGCTTCCTGCTGAGCAGGGAGCCCTATGTGGGACTTGATCCCAGGACCCTGGGATCAAGACCTGGGCTGAAGGCAGACACTTAATGACTGAGCCATCCAGGTGCCCCTTAGTACCTAATTTTTCAATTATGAAATTGCTAAACACAAACCACAGTAGTAATGCCTCTACTATCACTCAGAATCAACAGAAGATTCTCCTACATTTACTTTATCTAGCTCATTAAACAACTAAAGCAATCTCAAATATGTCATTCACTGTTCCATTGGTCAGTATGCATCCCTTGAATTGATACCACCTTAAAGGTATTATCACATATCACAAAATAGAAATGGACCTTCTTTGATATGTCTCATCTGGAACATTGCCTAAAGGTAGTAAAACAATTTTCTATCAGAAGTACCTCAGGGGAAGGGCACCCGCGAATGGAGAGGCAAACATCTCTTCTGCGGGCAGTTGTGTCTGTGCAATTTTCTTCTCATGGCCAAATTAGCTGAGAAAAAAAAAAGAGGGAAATATTAGAAGCAGTTTTAAAAAATGAATTGTTGTTTAATTCGGAAAATGTAAAGGAATATTTTAGATCCAAACTGTACTGTGATTATTTGCTACTTGTTCAGACGTGATTGTGACATAATAAATAATGTGATGCAAAACCACGAAATATATTCCTAACAACTCTTGTTTATAGCAGGATCGAGTAGTAGTAACCTCCTTCCTAAATGCTCTTGGACATTTCATCCTCTGTAATGAATCAACCACAGATATAATTTTACAAGAACATTGTCCAAGATGTTCTGAACTCAGGAAAGTTTGATTAGCAATTGCTATAAACTGAAAGAAGGGGTTGGGTCGGCTGTTTTCTGAATTGCTGACCTGCACATTTTCTCTTATTTATGTAAAAGGGCAAACTAAGGGACGTCATTTGAAATAACCTCAGTGATGAGATTTCTGATTAAAAAGGAAAGACTGAATTTTTAACCAGACATGCACCCTCTTCTGCTTTAACTGGAGAAGCATATTACCAACGGAATAATCTAATGTATTTGGAATAAATATTACCACCTTTCTATTTAAATGTGCATTTGCTTTTTCCTGAATCAGAAAGCCTTCTAATTTTTTTTTTTACTTGCCAAGTGCTTTGAAATCTTAGATATTTAGTTTTGAAGTACAAGCACATTAGAATAAGTCTGCTTACTAATTCTTGTTGGTTAAGAATAACACAACAGATAACGTCTTTGAAAAATGTGTCAAGTCACTTAATATTATCTTGACCATAAATATTTCTGACATTTTTGGCTCCATTAGCACAATAATACTAAAAATTGTACTTTTAAGTGAGACGTCTAATTATATAACTAAAAAAACAGCTATCATAACCTGGTTTAAGATTTCACGTGCATTTTGTTACAGGATTTTTCTGTTGTTAATTCAAATGTTAACGTTGCCCCACTCCAGCCAGTAACATGTTCTCCTATCAACCGCTTTGGATTTTATATTTTACCTAAAAATTCATCAGAGTTTGCTGACCTCTGTAATGAACAGACCAAGCAGTTCTAGTTCTTTTTTACTTATAAGGACAACATATCTAAAATATATAAGGAATCAATTTTCTTTGAATTTAAAAAAAGTGGCAAAATATTTATCATCATTTAAAAATCCACCTACTTTTTAAAAGCACGTTCAAACACTAGACCTAACAGGATAGATAACATTCTCCTGAAATCCTACCCAATTACCCATACCTCAAGCACACCTAAGTGATTTTCATCAGGAACAGGATCCGAGCTCCCACCTACGGGCCCAAACAGGCTGAAACAAGTTACTCGGTCCGTACGTTTCAAAGTCCTACCTGGTCTCTGTCCGTTGATAAGAAGAAGACTGATCACGAAAAGCAGAAGCGCAAAGAGGAATTGTTGCAATCTCATTTTGCCGCCACACTAAAACAGAGCAACAGCGCTCAACGTCAGCCGGTCTTGGAATAGTCTGTGCGGTGTCTGTGGGGCTCCGCTCACATTCTATATGTGAGCCTCGGACCACCGCCAGCTGCGTTTTCCAGAAAGGTTAATGATCACATCAGACGAGGTTACTGGTTCTAGGGTCGAGCCTCCCCCGGTCGCAGACCCCTCCTTCTCTCCTCCCCTCTGCCCCTCCTCCCCCTTCATCCCTCCCCTTTATTTCCATAAGCAAATATTGGTGAGATAAACCATTCAAGCATGCTCTAACTGAGCGGCAGTCCACCCTCGAAGTTCCTAGGGGAGACTGACTTAAATTCAATCTGGAGGTGGAGAAATATGTAAAACGAGGCTGGGCTTTGCCCCCTCCCCTTACATTTGCATCTGTTTAAACTTTGCATCGCCCATATTGGTCCCACATGCAGAAACCAATCGAAATGACAGGAAGTCCCTCTTTTGTCCTCTTCAGAAGGAATTCTGCAGCTCTGACTTAAGACTCCCAAATACTTTGTGGCAGAACATGTGCTGAAATGCTTTCTCTTTACCAAACCCACGGTCCGGCGGCGCCTATTTACTCCAGATCTCTAGATTGCTTAATCTCTGTGGTTTCTATTAGTATCAACACTCCTGGGGTTTTAGAATGAAGGTTCTGAAGAAACTTTTCAGAAATGTCTATATTTTTATTTTGCAAAGTGCAATTTAAAAAGTAATGGGGATCACTTTCACCCGCAATCCCATCCAGGAGTTTTTAAAGAGGAAGTTCAGGAAAGCCACAAACTCATGAAATCTGTGTTCTGTTAGAAGCTTTATATGTAGTGGAGTACCAGGCTCACATATCACAGACACAGAGATGAGATGTGGAGAGACAATCTCAATCATCTTCCACTGAATTCAGAAGACCCAGGAACAGCCTGGTGTTGTCGCTCCCACACATGCACTGCGATCTTTTTGAAGCGCTTCCTTGTCATATGTAGCTATTGTAAATGGGAAGCGCTGTACTTAACTATAAAGGGAACCAAAAGGGTAGTATCGATACACTCTGGTATACAGGTAGAGCCAAAATACCAAATCTAAAGTGTGTGCAACTTGTTATAAATGCCCATTCTAGGGTATTTTTCTTCTGTAGGTGCAGGGAATTGACGCACAACCTTGGGCTTCCGGAGATTTGAAATTAATGCATGATTTGTCCTAATGTTATGAGTCCCTCTGTAAAATTCCCTGCCTGCCTAATTATGCCTGTACTTTATAACAGACAGAAGCATACAGAAATTCTTCAGATCGCTTAAAATCCAATGACTAGGGCGCCTGGGTGGCTCAGTGGGTTAAAGCCTCTGCCTTCGGCTCAGGTCATGATCTCAGGGTCCTGGGATTGAGGCCCGCATAGGGCTCTCTGCTTGGCAGGGAGCCTGCTTCCTCTTCTCTCTCTGCCTGCCTCTCTACCTACTTGTGATCTCTCTCTCTGTCAAATGAATGGATAAAATCTTAAAAAAAAAAAAATAATCCAATGAATATTTGACCATTTGGTGACTAGAAACATAGTGTTAAAGAATACTACATTCCTGTGCTGTATTTGTACATTGCTCCACAAAATCAATGGAATAAAGAATTTGGAGTCATGATATAAAAATGCACCAGAAAGGGGCACCAGGATGGCCCAGTTGGTTAAGCCTCTGCCTTCAGCTCAGGTCATGATCCCAGGGTCTTGGGATCCAGCCCTGCCCCAGGCTTCCTCCTTACTCGGCGGGGATCCTGCTTCTCCTCCTGCTGCCTGCTGCTCCCCCTGCTTGTCCTCTCTCTCCCTCTCTCTTTCTCAAATAAATAAACTCTTTAAAAAAAAAATGCATCGGGGAGGCTGGCTCAGTCAGAAGAGCTGCAACCCTTGATCTTTGGGTTATGAGTTCAAGCCCCACACTGGGTGTGGAGATGACTTGAAGATAAATAAACTTTTAAAAAGTAGTAAAAAATAAAAAATAAAAGTGCATCATGAGTAGCAAAGGGCTTATTAAAAATTGTCACTTCCCCTTCAAACTTCCCAGTATAGCATATTGGAAAACAGCAAGCTGACAAAATCGAGTGTTAAAACAAACAAACCAACAGGAGACCAATATAGATTTTGATAATATAACTTCAGGCCAACTTTTAAGTATATTCAAAGATAGAGTAGTGAGTTTTCTTTAGGATAAAATAGTGATGACCACAGACTGTATATATTGATTAAAATTGTTTATATCTTATTACCAGATGATAAACAATGAACTCCTAGAATATGACCAATAAAAGCCAATCACTGTGGAAGATATAGTTATATGACAACTCTACCAATCGGGATAAAATGAAGTGTTGTATTCGTCATATAACTATTTGGGGGCATTTGGCTGGCTCTAGTCAGTAGAGCATATGACTGTTGATCTCCGGGTTGTAAGGTCAAGCCCTGTGTTAGGTGTAGAGCTTACTTATAAAAAAATCTCTACCATGTAACTGCTTTGAACATCAATTTTCTTATTTAAAAAAAAATTGATATAAAATACCAGGTTTTCCACTTGTAAGAGTTATAAAATAATGTATTACATTTACAAAACTTAAGACATTCATTGTATATTTAAATAGTATTCTTGCCAAAACAACTTAAGGAAGACGATGATGATGGTTATATTTAAGCAGTTATTTTGGAGGATGCAGCACAGCAATAAAGTGTTATAAAGTCAATGGGCAAACTGAAACGCTAGACATTGAAGGACAATGACATGCGACCCAGCAATTCTAAGGACTTGAGTCACCAATGGTGGTGAATCATTCATGTTAGTATTGAACAACCAGACATGGAGAAACCTCAGTGGCAAAATGATAAGTGAAAACAATGCAAATGGCTCTGCAAACAGTGCCTGTAGCCTGCAACTAGATGAAAAGGATGAATCATCTTTGTTTATGTGAACAGAAACCCCCACTTACACCCCACCTACAGCACAGGTCAGGCTCCTTTGAGTGACCCAGGTACTGGTCCTTCTGGGCCAGGTACCAGGCTAAGTGCGCTGCTTATTACTTCACTTAATCCTTCCCAAAACACTGTGAAGTACTACTCCCTGTTTATTAGATGACAAAATTATCAACTAAAGAGGGTCTGGTCTCCAAGGCTATACAACTAGGAAGAGGAATAGATGGAGTTAAACGTTCATGAACTGAGCTCAGACATTTTGCTTTCCTCCCCTCTAAGGCCTAAATCCTAGTTCTTACAATAATGGCCTCTTGAAGACATTACAAAAGTAAGGATAAGTTAGGGACATACTTCTTGTACTGGATTGAATAGTGTTTCCCACAAAATTCATGTCAACCTGGAGCATCAGATTGTGACCTTGTTAGGAAAGAGGGTCTTTGCTCATGTGAATCATTAAGATTGAGATCACACTGGAGTAGGTGGCTCTAAATCCGACATGACTGGAGTCCTTATAAGAAAAAGGAGGAGAATCAGAAAGGATGAATATCCAACTTTTGTAGCAACATGGACTGGACTGGAAGAGATTATGCTGAGTGAAATAAGCCAAGAAGAGAAAGTCAAGTATCACATGGTTTCACTTACTTGCGGTGCATGAGGGATAACCTGGAGGACAGCGGGAGAAGGAAAGCAAATGGTAAGTAGGGTAATCCAGGGAGAGAAACGAAACAACAGAGACTTTGGACACAGAAACAAGCTGAGGGACTTGAAGGGAGGGGGGTGGAGGGATGGGAGAGTCTGGTGGTGGGTACTGGGGGCACCTAATGCGTGGAGCACTGGGTATGGGGAGTGGGGAATGAATCTTGGAACATGGAAAAAAAATTAAGTAACAATAAAAAAAATTCATTTGCAAATTAAAAAAAAAAAAAAAAGAAATGCAGAATCAGAAATTCTAATTTGGGGCCCAGCAGTCTGTGCTTTAATAATCCCTCCAGGTGATTCTCATGCAGGCTCAAGTTTGAGGTGAATGTTTCATGATTTTCCTTGTCAACAAACCATTAGTGGGGCAATTCTCAAACATACTCTATACATGAAAAAGAAACAGTTATGTTTTTGTTTCCTAGCTGTTCACTTACGGCTTTTATGTCCTTTTCTTCTGAAAAACCTTGAAGCAGGGGCACCTAATTTGTTGAGTAGTCAGACCTGCCTGTTTTGTCTTACTTCAGTCAGTTAAGGCTTGGTTCACAAACGGATAAATGGTTATTTGGTTTAGCATAATTTGAAAGGATACAAAAATCTCTCTCTTTTTTTCGTAGAAAGGTGATGCCTAATGTTCAGTTTTTAACTATTAATCCCTCTAGTTTGAGATATTATTAGATGACCAATATCCCTGGTGTGGATAACACATTAAATTCTTAATGAAGTATATTTTATTAAGAATGGGTTTGTGACTTAAAGTTTTTTTTTCCAGTGTTCCAGTCATTAAGCGTCTGCCTTCGGCTCAGGTCATGATCCCAGAGTCCCGGGTTCGAGGCCTGCATTGGGCTCTCTGTTCGACGGGAAGCCTGCTTCTCCCTCTCTCATTCCGCCTGCTTGTGTTCCCTGTCTAGTTGTGTTTCTGTCTGTCAAACAAATAAATAAAATCTTAAAAAAAAAAAGAAAAGAAAAAGGAGGAGAGACAGAAGAACACACAGCGACACACAGGGAGAAGGCTAAGCTGCAGCAGATGCAGAGATTGGATTTATGGGGCTATAAGCCTAGGAACACCAAGGATTGCCAGCAACCGCTAGAAGTTAGGAGAGAGGCATAGAACATACTCTCCCTCTGATCCCGCAAGAAGGAATCAAACCTACTGACGCTTTGGTTTGGGACTTCTGGCCTCCTGGGTGGTGAAATAAAAAATTACTGTTGTTTTGAGCCATCCAGTTTGTGGTACTTTGTTATAGATGCCCTAGGGAACTGGGATGCCTGGGTGGCTCAGTTGGTTACGCAGCCAACTCTTGATTTCTGCTCAGGCCAGGATCTCAGGCTCCTGAGATAGAGCCCAGTGTTGGGCTCCATGTTCAGTGGGGAGTCTGAGTTTCTCTCTCTTCCTCTGCCCCTCCCCCTGCTCACACCTTCTAGGTCTTTGTCTCTGTCCCTCTAAAACAAATAAATCAAACTTAAAAAAAAAAAAAAAAACTATGGAAGCCCTAGGAAACCAATTCACTTATCTGTATTCATATATTCTATAAGTAGATATATTGTTGGTATGATTGCATCAAAAATATACCTATTTTTATAGTAGCATATAGTATGCCAAATATTTAACAAAGTTATTATTTTTAAAAGATTTTTATTTATTTATTTGACAGAGAGAAACACAGCTAGAGAGGAAACACAAGCAGGGGGAGTGAGAGAGGGAGAAGCAGGTTTCCCGCCCAGCAGGGAGCCCGATGTGGGACTCGATCCCAGGACTCCGGACTCCAGGATCATGACCTGAGCAGAAGGGAGACGCTTAACAACTGAGCCACTTGGGTGCCCCAGAAGTTCTTTTTTTTAAACATCATACTCTGATGATTTATGTTTCATCTCCATTTTACAGATGAGAAAAGAAACTCAGAGTTAAGTGATCTGCCCCAAATTAAATGAAATAGCTAATAACAAAGCCACAGTGAGGTTTGTGTCTATATAGATCTAGACCCCTTAGTCCTTTGATTTTGATCCTGTGCCTTCATGTGTCCTGAAGAGGTTCTGCCCCATCTATCTTCCTTCTTTCCACCTCCATCTTAATATTCTTTCTCTCTCTCTCCCTACGAATGTACTCTCTCTAACCTAAAAATTCTCTCTCTGCCCAATTTCATTCAGCCCCCATCCAGCCAGAAGTCTGAAATAAAGAGTTCATTCTGGCTGTTCTACTCCCTCACCACCTTCTCAGGGTACATCTTCCTGATATTGGACTCCAATTCTCACCACCATGTGACTGAAATTTGTGTGTCTCACATAAAGTCATTAAAGGTTCAAATAGGGCCTTTTCTTTTATTTTCTTTTTTAAAGATTTTATTTATTTGACAGAGAGAAACACAGCCAGAGAGAGGGGAACAGAAGCAGAGGGAGTGAGAGAGGGAGAAGCAGGCCTCCTGCCGAGCAGGGAGGCCGATGTGGGGCTCAATCCCGGGTCTCCGGGATCATGACCTGAGCCGAAGGCAGTCGCTTAACCAACTGAGCCACCCAGGCACCCTCAAATAGGGCCTTTTCTGTGAAAAACTTCATCCGTCCAAGTTAAGATAGATTACTCTGTGCTAGCATTTTCTTCTTTTCTTATTTTGCTCATGCTGTAAGTTTCTTTTCTTTGGAAAGACGTGCCCTGTTTGTCCTGGTGTTACTTAATCGAAGTAAAACCTACTCATTGTTTAAGGTTTAATTCAATTATTCAAGGTCAGTCCAAACAACTATTTGTTGAGTAGTTAAATTGCGACTGTGGTCTGGGCTCCAGTTCTAGATACAAGGGATAAAATGAAGAAGCAGACATAGTCCCTACTCTTGAATTTAATGCTTATTAAATTTTATCCAATTTCATTTAACTTCTAAAACTAAATTCATTAGGTCTCCTCTATAAGTATTTTCTGATTCCTGCCAACTGAAAGTGATTTCAATTCTCTTCTAGGGATCTGGAAAATTTCCTTTAGTTATCATAACCTTTTCACCACCATAGTACTTAATGTCTCCCTTATGGGCCATAGTACATTCATCCTGGTCTGACAGTTCCTTGAAGACATACGAATGTCTGCAGAAATAAAAACTCCTTGAGTGGAGAGACTTGTTCTTTCACCTTTTGATGTCTTCTCCAGAACCTAGAAAAATTAAATATAGAAGTCATGAGTTATTAAAAAAAAATAAAGGGGTGAGAATTTAAAACCAGTATGATTCCAGAATGAATACTGGAATAAAGGTAATGAAGATGTGAAAAACACCCATCTGGAAAAGGTGAAAAGAAAAAAGAAATGAAACAAGTTCAGGAATTAATTATAGCAGTACTAGAATGGAAGTTTATGGAGATTGATCTAGAGAAAGATGAAACAAAGTGTCTTTCAAGTCTGAAAAGCTGTTTTCTGTAACTATAGCTCTATCACCTATAGTGTTCACTCCATGAAGGTAGGAAATTTTATGTTTTCTTCATTGCTGTGTCTTCATTATATAGCTTATTGGTTTGGTTTTCTTTTTTCTTTTTTTTTTTTTTTTAAAAGTAGGCTCCACACCCAACTCAGTCTGTGGACTGAGCCAGCCAGGCTCATATAACTTATTGTTAAATAAGTGAATTAGTAAAATTCCTTAGTATCCTCATGTAGTAAAGCAGATCTTAATAGTGTCAGAATCTGCTCTTAATTCCTGGTTAACCACCTGTGTCTCTTTGTGATGGAATCACCTCCTGCCCAGGGATGGAAACATTTGAAACAGATCCTGGTGGAGGCAGACTATGGTTTCAACAAGAGTCTATCTTTTCAAGAGAGTTTCCTCTTGGATTCCTGGTTGCTTGGATGGTATTGACTGCTTTTCCTAATGCCTCGGCCCGCGAGGCAATCAACGGGGTCCGCCGAGATACCTGTAACGGATGAGGGGGATGGGACAGGAGGCGCGAAAGAATGACAGCAAGACAGGGATTCTGATCAAGCTGCAAAGTTTATTAAAACACGAAGGGGTTATATAGGCAAGGGATAGGGGAAGTGCACCCGATAGGTTGCTTTCAAGCGTGCTCTTGTACGTGATTGGTGGGGCCAGGCATGATAGGTGCGTGATCAGGCTACTGATTGGTGTGCTCCTTTATGTGCGCCGTTGGGCTCCCTGAGGCTCTGTGGTAACCGCATCCTGTTATGTAGGTGCAAGGGTCAGGCCTGATTGCGTCAGCCTTCTTGAGCCATACCTCGGTCCCCAACATCCTAATACTGGTGCCTCGACTTTAACTATCTGCCGTTACCCTTATTTCACCCTGGTTTTCCTTTTTTCTACTTCTCTGCTTTCTGATTCTTGCTGGATTTTGGACCAATACGTTGGTTGACATCTGGTTCTGGTATACATTTTTCTTTTGACCCTAGTTTCCATGTTGACCACTTGTGGGTCTAGATCAATCCCACCATGCTTTCTGTTTTCATTTCCCACATTTGTTCTTCCGGGCCTCCCTTAATTATTACTGCCATTCTTGGGCCCCAAATTAACAGTGCAGAGGAGTTAACAACCAAAATTACAGAAAAACAAAATCATAGTAAATAAAAATTTTTTCATTTTGAAAATTGTGTGACCAAATTGGCATTCTCCTTACCTAGAGGAAATGGTGAATTAGACATGTTGAACATATCAAATGTATAAAATTAGAATATCAAGTGTGGTAAAATGTGTATTCAGTACAATGCTCACTCAAACATTTTCCCAGGATCTCCTTGGGCATATGTACTGGCTGAAAAAACATTACTGATCATAAATGCTACATTGAGCTAATATCTGAGCCAAAATATATATTTTCACAAGAAACCATAAATCCCCCCCCCAAAAAAACAACAAAACCACACAAAGCAAAACAAACAAAAACCACACACACTTTTGAGAGTACAGATATTTTCTGAATCCTCATATGTCTGGCAAACCTGAGAAAAGTTAACATGGTCATGGGTGCATTTGTACATTTATATCATGTACAAAAGTAATAGAGGTGGCAATGTATCTGGAACATCTGGATAGCCCCTACATTCTTATTTACTCGGTTAAAGTGGTTGACATTAAGAAGAGGTTTGTTATTATGGTACATATAAAAGGATATTGGTGATCTTTACATATTTTTCTGTAGAAAACCAAATTAAGTAAAAAGTATTCATTTGACATAGAAGAGATCCCACCTAGTAGTATTTCTCTCTTTAAAAAAAAGATAAGGGGCGCCTGGGTGGTTCAGTAGGTTAAGCGACTGCCTTCGGCTCAGGTCATGATCCCAGAGTCCTGGGATAGAGCCCCACATCGGGCTCCCTGCTCGGCAGGAAGCCTGCTTCCCCCTCTCTCACTCCCCCTGCTTGTGTTCCCTCCCTTGCTGTGTTTCTCTCTGTCAAATAAATAAATAAAATCTTTTAAAAAATAAATAAATAAGTGAGGGGCACCTGAGTGGCTTGGTTAAGTGTCAGAGTTTGGCTCAGGTCATGATCTTGGAGTCCTGGGATCGAGCCCCACATCCAGCTCTAGCTCAATGGGGAGTCTGCTTCTCCCTCTCCCTCTGATTCTCCTCCCCACCTCTAATAAATAAATGCAAAAAAAAGAATTAAAAAAAAATATGTGGGACATTTTGGATTTATCTTCTTTACTCCTACTTTTAACCTTGTTTATATGCTCATTTTTATTAAAGATGTCTCTGGAATTTTCATAGTAACTCCTCAATAACGATTACTGTTTATTGGATGCATTACATATGATATAAAGCTGTGAGTAAACCTTGTGTTAAAATTCTTTAATTCTTTTTAGAATTATTTAAGACTTTGAGATTATGGAATTTTGAAAGTTTTTTGAACCATAAAGCTTCAGTGGTCTAGAGAGCAAGATTAAACTGACAGATTAAAACTTGTCTTGTGATAATTTTGCTCATCATCAAAAATGAAAGTAGTTTGGTGTCATGGAAATAGCATGACCTTGGGAGTCAGGCAAGTTGAAGTTTTAGTCCTGGTTCCTGTCACCAAGTCGTATGGTTTTGACCACGTTATTTTGTCAAATCCTTCATTTAAAACGTGAGATTTTTAGACTTTAAATTTACAGAATCTTAAGTTCTCTGAAACCCCAGCTTTTGGCTCTACCTTAATTTCCTTTGGCTGAAAATTTAAGAGGGTACATTGATTTATTTAATAAGCATGAAATGAACACTTCATATATGCAGATATTTTGTTGCAGTTTATGAGAAAGAAAAATTGTAAGCCCAGAGCAATCCATGACTTGAATAGAACAGTAGGGTTGTAGCATACTAATTGATGCGTGGTTGACGAAGTACAGAAAATTTTGTTGATCAATTTCCAAGTGTTTTATCCTTTCAACCCTGACCCTTATTACACTCCCTAGCAGGACGCTGCAAAATATCATTTCTCTTTCTCAGAGAATTCAGTCCAATTAGTGTTATCCCAGGATGCTCAGCCCAGTTGTGTAGCACTGCCACACTTTGCCTGTTTTCCCGATAGCTAGTCCAGAACAATTTCCAGCTCCCTTTCTACAGGGAGTGCCCACATGGGGCTATTTGATAAGAATGTTGGATACAATTCTCTGTCATCTTTCTTCACCTGGCTGGAATGGGTATTTTATTCTTTATCATTATGTTGTGACTTCTGCATTCCCCAAATTTGGCACCTGAACTGGAAATGTTTATGATCAATTACTCAATTACTGTAACTGTCTTTTTTTTTTAAAAGATTTTATTTATTTATTTGACAGAGAGAAACACAGTGAGAGAGGGAACACAAGCAGGGGGAGTGAAAGAGGGAGAAGGAGGCTTCCAGCCGAGCAGAGAGCCCTATGTGGGACTCGATCCTGGGTCTCCAGGATCATGACCTGAGCCGAAGGCAGTCGCTTAACCAACTGAGCCACCCAGGCACCTCCAACTACTGTAACTGTCTTAGATTTGTTGAACCCATATTATACACACACATCAATATTTAAACCAGTTTATTTGCTTTTGAAGTCTGATAAAAGTCCTAGAAATAGATTTAGGAGGAATGTTAGAAATTGAAGTCCAGGGGCGCCTGGGTGGCTCAGTTGGTTAAAGTGATTGCCTTCGGCTCAGGCCATGATCCCGGAGACCCGGAATCGAGTCCCACATCAGACTTCCTGCCAAGCAGGAAGCCTGCTTCTCCCTCTCTCACTCCCTCTGCTTGTGTTCCCTCTCTGGCTGTGTTTCTCTCTGTCAAATAAATAAGATCTTAAAAAAAAAAAAAAAAAAGAAATTGAAGTCCAAAAAAAGAAAGAAAGAAATGAAGTCCAATCTGCTTTCTTTCTCTCAATGAAAAAACTGGCATTCAATATCTTGCTGAAAGCCAAAAGCAAGTTAATGATAGTTAAGTTAAACATGCCCCAGTTACTTCTTTTTAGAAGCAAGTTTAAAGGGAAAGATCCTTTTTGTATCACCAGTTATATGCCAAGCATTGTAGGAACTTGAATTAACTGATTTAAGCTTCATAACAACCCTCTGCTGCTTGTTTTACAAATTGGCCAAGGAGATATAGAGAAATGAAATGGTTTTCTAATACAAGTAACATAATACAAGTTACAAACAGTGTTTGAATCCAGGCAGGGAGACCACTGGTGAGTTCTGAGTTCTAGCTACCTATCCACAGGTGCAGGAGTAAAACAATCCTTATCATATGTTAAACTTGGTGAAGTTTCCCTAAGTATTTACAGTGAAAATAATTTTGTATTTTTAATAAAGCTTTATTTGAATTTTAAGTCTTATTAATGCACTTGTCTTCCAGTGAACAAATCATATTGGATTTCTGACTCTGTTAAAAGCCTGGTCAAATGTTATTTTTAGAACTGTAATGGTTAGGGGCGCCTGGGTGGCTCAGTTGGTTAAGCGACTGCCTTCGGCTCAGGTCATGATCCTGGAGACCTAGGATCGAGTCCCGCATTGGGCTAACTGCTCAGCGGGAGGCCTGCTTCTCCCTCTCTCACTCCCCCTGCTTGTGTTCCCTCTCTGGCTGTGTTTCTCTCTGTCAAATAAATAAAATCTTTAAAAAAAAATAGAAATGTAATGGTTAGAGAGTTACAGCATATGTAGGTATGTAGGCATGTATTTAATTATTTAGGTTAGACTACTACTTTCTTGTGAATACTTTAAAACCTCCAATTCCTCTATACAACAAGCACAACAATCTGTTAGAGCAGGAATACAAATTCTCTATAAAAGACTAGTATACTCACTTGGTAAAAGATAAATTAGATGAATAATTATAGGTGTGTCCTTTTACTTCTGCACCCTTTCTTACTGCGGTCAGAATTCCACTGTGACATTAACTGTTTTTTAAAATCTTGTAAGCCAGCACATACGGATCCAATTACTTAATTGTCTGCAGAGTTGTAATGACAGTCACTTCTACTGATTTCAGCCAGTCTGCCAAATCTCTAGAAACAAACTGAGGAATGGCTCCTCTAACTTGACCCTTTGTCCTTTTTGGAAGAAGCCAATCAGCAGCGGATGCAGCTGTGTGTGTGTGTGTGTGTGTGTGTGTGTGTGTGTGTGTATGTGTGTCTGTGTTTGAAGTAAAAATGTTTATGGCAGTTTGGTCATTTGAAAAGGAAAAGAATAAAGTGTGAAGTAAAAGGGAAAAAATGGGAAAATGTGATGAGAGAAAGAGCGGGGGTAACAGGACCAAGAGGAGGCTGACAGGAGAGAGCTTGACTATGAAGGAATTTCGATGGAGTCTTTATTTGTTCAGTTTATTTGGTTAGTTCTAGGAAAATCTGTTTTGCAAATGTAGTTACCATACAACATGAGTTGCTTTTAGTAAAACGTAAAACAAAGCCATAGCAAGTTAAGTAAATCTGAATTTAAGAAGTTGTGGAGCTAGAATTACAATCTCATGGAAAAAACTGTTAAGTTTTGAAAATACTTTGCTAGTCATCTAATCAAAACTCAGCAAGACAGGCAAAGAGGATAGTTAACATGTCAATGTTTCCTCCTGATTGTAGCAGAGGACAATGAAGTGTTATTTTCTTTAAAACCTCATCTTAAAAATAAAACTGACGAATGTGATCGATTTCCTCACTTTGTTTCCTGCTAAATCCCTGCTCTGTTTCTCTGATTCCTTTTAAGCCTCATTTTTTAAAATTAACAATCTTTTCATTTCAATCAACAAAATGGGGGGGAGGAAAATCTCAAGGCAGAATTACTAAAAAGTTGGCTTTTTCTTTTTTTTGGAGACCATTTACTTTTTAAAAAAAATAATTAATTTATTTTCAGTCTTCCAAGATTCATTGTTTATGCCAAGGCCATTTACTTTTAATGATTTCTCAATGCTACTTACAGATTAAAAATGAAGCTTAGATAATGCTAGGTGTAGTTTGCATAAACTGTCTCTCAAATTGTCATGAAGATCTGTGTTAGCAAAATTCGTCCTGCTCTTTTAGTCCCACTATGATAGTATGGTTAATAAAGGTAATATATTTTTTATTCCCACACCAATGGTTTTTCCTTCTTCCACTTGGCAGTGAGTGTTGATCAGATTCTAGCTAGCCCCTCTTGAATAATCATAGGGACCTAATATTTTCACCATAAATTGCATTACTAAATGGTGTTATTTAAGTACATATTAGATAGGATACACTGATTCATAATAGGAATGCTAACATGGCTTCCTGGTCTACTTCAACTAATGACTTAACAGCAAATATGTTTTCTAAAGATTTTTATTTTTAAGTAATCTCTACACCCAAAGTGAGACTCAAACTTACAACCCTGAGATCAAGAGTTCCATGCTTTGGAATGCCTGGGGGACTCAGGGGCTTAAGCGTCTGCTTTTGGCTCAGGTCGTGATCCCAGGTCCTGGATGGAGCTCTGCATCAGGCTCCTTGCTCAGCGGGGAGCCTACTTTGCCCTCTGCCTACCACTCTCCTTGCTTGCGCTCTCTCTCTCTGACAAGTAAGTAAAATCTTAAAAAAATGAAAAAAATGAGTCCCATGCTCTACCATCTGAGCCATCTAGGCATCCCCAAATATGCTTTCTGAATTATATAGTTTTAAGACAGTGACCTAACCACAGGTTCCACATACAGCTTTGAGGGAAGTTAAATCAACATCCTTGATATTTTATCATTTGGCAGAAAAATTCGATTCCCCAATAGCAAATGCTTCAATAATAAAAATAGCAACCCTTTGCTGAACTCAGGGTATGTGACAAGCACCATGAGTTCGTATGTTGTCCTACATTATCTATAACAACACCAGGAAGTAGAAACTATTCAAACAAACAAACAAACAAACAAACAAATAAATAAAGTGGGGAAAGAAATTATTCTTTCTCCTTTTTCTTCCTCTTCTCCTTTTCCTTCTTCTCCTCTCCTCCTCCTCCCCCCCTCCTCCTCCCCTCCTCCTCCTCCTCCTCCTTCTCTTTTTTTAAAGTAAGCTCTACCCCCAACATGGTGCTTGAATGCACTCATGACCTTATCAAATGTCACAGGCTATCTACATTCTGAGCTAACCAGGCGCTCCTCTTTCTCTATAGCAGTGAAATTGAGCCACAGAATGGTTATCTCCTGAGGACTAAGAAGCTGGGTCAGACTTAGAACCCAGAGCCCACACTCGTAACCACTGCATTAACCTGCAGTTTCCAATAAAGAAGCTGGTTTACCAATGTGGAAATGACTCTCAGCGCAGCACAGTTCAGCTCTGTTGGACACACACAAAGAATAAACATTAGGGATGTAAAGATAAATGCTCATGGGGCGTCTGGCAGGCTCAGTCAGTAGAGTGCTTGGATCTTGATTTCAGAGTTGTGAGTTGGAGCCCCATGTTGGGTGTGGAGATTACTGAAAAGAAAAATAAAATCTTTTTTTTTTTTAAGAAAAATAAAATCTTAAAAAAAAAATGTTCTTACGAAGTCATAAATGGTGAGAGGCATTTTGGATAGATTTTCCACACAGAAGAAAATCAAATATGGCATCAGTTCCTTCCAAGTCCTTTGTAGTATGGCCTGTCTTTCTATCCTTATCTTCTACCCTTCCGCTTCCCTTCATATGTTTTATTGCTTATAAAGCACATTTTCCTCCCACAGGATCTTTGCACCTGCTGTCTCACAAGACAAGATTGTCTTCTTGGCAATCTCTTCTTCAGATCTTCACATGGATAGTGATGGGGTTTAGGACATGATACCCCAAAATATGGCACCTGACATATCAAATATTTTAAGCTGAAGGGGTTTGAGAAAAAAGCAGAAGCAGGAAGATCACTCTGATGTTCCCTCTTCATACTTTATGAAATAGGTAATAAAGAGCTTATGTGAGAGATGCCCTTCCTATACCTAGAGGAAAGGTGCAACCTTATCTCCTAAGTCAAAGAGGCGCCAAGAGCAATCTGAACGAAATGGCTTTCCGAAAATTTCCCCAGTTTCAACTTAGCTCATACTCCCTGTCATATATTTACACTCTTCATCCAAGCTAGCATAGAAGTACCTGTTCCTTTGGTTTCTAATCTTTTTCAGAAGGATCCCACATCATGTAACACTTACATTAAAGACATTTATATGCTTTTCTCCTGTTACTCTGTCACTTCAATGTTCAGACCCAGCAGGGGCACTTAGAGGGTTTAGGAAAACTTTTTCCTTCTGTACTATAGCTTTCCCTCATGCCCTCTGCCGATCCCTCCACTTACATTCTCTTATATTGTTGTGTTTTCTTATTTTGGCACATTTAATGCAATCTTAAATTTATTTATTCATTCAGTGGTCTCTCCCCACTAGAATATACATTCTTTGAAAGTAGGGATCTATAGACCCTAGAGGAATGTGTGGTATATAGTAGGCGATCAGTAGGTACTCGCTGGCTAAGGAATGCAAAGACATTCTCTCCGGGAGTCCTGCCATCTGCTGTCCTGTGTTTACCCTGTCAGGCAGACTTGAACACCCAAGCTTTACCACAGGAACTCCAAAGTGCACTTTTGTTGTGGAGAAGAGGGATTTGAAGACTTTGTTGTCACCGCAGGAAACCCCTCGACTTTTGCTTTAATACCGCATGATAATACCTTCACCTGTGTTCATAAATATTAACCTCTATAAGTCCCCAAAACCCAACTCCAAGTAGCAAAATACAAAAAAAGTGATGCCTGCACTTTATATATGCGCTATAACTGCACCATATACAAGGGAACTGATTTAGTAATCAAGAGGCAAAGAAGGGTCGAAATATAAAGAACAAACAGAAGGAAATTTAACATTTCTTCAAAAAGTAGCTGACCCGTGAAGGACTTTACCAGATTGGAAATGATATCTTCCAGAATAGATTCCAACTTCTTTGTATATGCTTTTATATTCTGACCACCCATGCTACAAACGATTTTTATGACTCAATTGCATTAAGTTCGGGGGAAATGTTTATATTGTAATGTAGTTGGGAAGTTATTTTTCTTACTTTGTGAAAGCATCTAATTTGCACGGCCTCCAGACTGAGGTAAGGGTTAAATTCCGCAAGAGTGCTCTGTCACTGTCTGCACAGAAGAGAAAATGCCGCTGGGAGCTGACTCATTGTATGTTGAAAACCTGTCAGGTGGATCACTAAATGCCAGACAAAGGGAGTCATTCCCATTTACTGTCTTTTCCCTTTGTGTCCAGAGAATCAGTAAACAACCGCCAAGTGACAAAGGTCAGCTCTGCATTAATGACTGGTACATTTAATCGATGCAAATGTATAAAGCCTCAATCTATGTACTTTACAAATTGGATTAATAGTACCCATTTCAGGGATTTTTGTAAACCCTGAGAAACTGAAAACACTTAGGTCTGAAGGAATCAGTTACTTTGGTTTCAAAACCACGTCCAGGCTTTCCGATAATAAACTACAGAAGGGGTGTCGAAAAGGCCCTTTCATATTATTTTTATTTCCTCTGAAATATTAAGTTTTTTTTTTTTTTTTAAGACTTTATTTATTTGACAGAGAGAAACACAGCCAGAGAGGGAACACAAGCAGGGGGAGTGAGAGAGGGAGAAGCAGGCTTCCCGCCGAGCAGGGAGCCCAATGTGGGACTCGATCCTGGGTCTCCAGGATCATGACCCGAGCCGAAGGCAGTGGCTTAACCAACTGAGCCACCCAGGTGCCCCTGAAATCTTAAGGTTTAAACACAAGGAAGTATTTGAATTTAGTTATTATTCTATCACGTTGGCAAAACTGCTGGTCTCATTCTCCGTGAAAGTTGCCTGCACTAACAGAAGGGTTGCCTATGGGACATATGACAGTAACTTATCTTACTAACTTGGCACTATGACTCCTAATCGATAACAACTAAACCTCCTTTGTTATGATTTTACAGTTTCTGTACCCTTATCAAATTTAATAAAACTTAGAGTGTAGAAAAAGTACAAGGACCAAGAAAAAAATTACTCATAATATTACCTCTTAGAGGCAGTTGCTAGTCATATTTTGGAGTATTCCTTCTTTTTTTAAAAAAAACTTCTGGGGTGCCTGGGTTACCCAGTTGGTTAAGCCACTGTCTTCAGCTCAGGTCATGATCCTGGAGTCCCAGGATCAAGTCCCACATGGGGCTCCCAGCTCTGCGGGGAGTCTGCTTCTCCCTCTGACCTCCTCCCCTCTCATGCTTTCTCTCACTCTCTCTCTCAAATAAATAAATAAATAAATAAATAAATAAATAAATAAATAAATAAATATCTTAAAAAAAAAATCCCCCCCCTTCTTCTCTTTCTCATGTTGCCCTGTATTCTGATGAAACTGTCACTCTATACATTTGATGATTGATTTGTTTTCATTCTGAAACTTTAGAGTAATAGCATAGGAGTTCTTCTTGGGCCAAATTTTGTCCCATGATGAATTGCCTTAAAAAATTGGGCCTGGGGCACCTAGGTGGCTCAGTGGGTTAAAGCCTCTGCCTTCGGCTCAGGTCACGATCTCAGGCCCCTGGGATCGAGGACCACATCGGGCTCTCTGCTTGGCAGGGAGCCTGTGTCCTCCTCTCTGCCTGCCTCTCTGCCTACTTGTGATCTCTCTCTGTGAAATAAATAAATAAGATCTTAAAAAGTTTTTAGATTTTTCCTTTTTTTAAATGATAGCTCCAAATAATTTATAAAGAAATAAAGGATTTTTTAGAGAAAGTAAATATTCTGCTATGAAATTGCATTATTCCAAATTACGGTGATATGTGATATTCACAAAACCCCTCAATTAATGGAGTTCCTTTAGGAAGGAATCCAGGTTTTGAGTAGAAATACAGTAAAGGGTATGAAGTACAGTAAAGCTTGGGTGTGCCTCAGTTGGTTAAGACTTTGCCTTTGGCTCAGGTCATGATCTCAGGGTCCTGGGATCCAGCTCCAACTCAGAATCCCTGCTGGGGGGGGGGGAGGAAGCCTGCTTCTTCCTGATTCTCACCCCTGCTCCTGTATGCATGCATGCTATCTCACCCTTTCAAATAAATAATCTTGAAAAAATTAAAAAAAGAGAGAGAAAATACAGTAAAGGAATAAAGAGAAGACTGTTAATGGTTTTCAGTTATTAAAATTGGTGCTCAGACTCATAGAAGACCAACATTTTTCACTAGTTTCTCACTAGTTTCCTTTGTGTGTAAAAAATAAAGTTCTGAATAAAATCTTAAATCATGAAATGAGAACCTACTGACTGACTTTATTTAACTCTACAACATTGTTCAATTGCAAAGCTGTTTCTGTTTTCCTTCATCCTAGCGTAAGGTAAGGTAAATGTGGGTATTTTTGTGTAGTTGGTGTTAGTTTCATTCTCATTAAAAGAGATCTTATTGGAACATATTGACTATATATTGAGATGGACAAGTCAAGAGTACTTAGTGTGTATGGTGAGTGGGGCATGGGAAAGACAAATTCACATTTAACTGAATTAAGTTAAGTTAATCAAGTTAACTGGACTTCTCTGACCATTATTCTTCCCAGACATTTCTTTTGATGGGATTTACATGTGAAAAGTAACTTTCATACAAACTTAGAAAATTAAAAAAATATATATTTTTAAAGATTTTGTTTTATTTAATTTTTAAAAAGATTTTATTTATTTATTTGACAGAGAGAGAGATCACAAGTAGGCAGAGAGTCAGGCAGAGAGAGGAGGAAGCAGGCTCCCTGCTGAACAGAGAGCCTGACACAGGCCTTGATCCCAGGACCCTGAGATCATGATCTAAGCCGAAGGCAGAGGCTTAACCCACTGAGCCACCCAGGTGCCCTTATTTTATTTTTTTTTAGAGAGGGATTAGATTTTTTTAGAGAAAAAGAAAAAAGGGGAAAGGCAGAGGGAGAGGGGGAGAGAGAATCCTAAGTGGGCTCCATGGAGTCCAATGTGGGGCTCCATCTCATGATCCTGAGATCATGACTTGAACCAAAATCAAGAGCTCAGTGCTTAACTGACTGAGCTACCCAGGTGCCCCTAAAGATTTTTTTTTTAAAAGATTTTATTTATTTATTTGACAGAGACAGAGATCATAAATAAGCAGAGAGGCAGGCAAAGAAAGAGGGGGAAGGAGGCTGGCTCCCCACTGAGCACAGAGCCCAATGTGGAACTTGATCCCAGGACCCCGAGATCATGACCTGAGCCCAAGGCAGAGGCTCAACCCTCTGAGCCACCCAGGCGCCCCAACTTAGAGAATTTTAAAATGATAGGATCTTATCATTTTTTATGACTAGTATGGATCTGTATAGATGCAAGAGGAAAAAGAGTTGATCTTATATCCATTATTTTAAGGGATAGGGAGGAGGTATCATCAAGACCTTAATGAAGGTTTTTTTTTTTTTTTTTTTATTAATCTTCCCAGATAGCTCTACTTACTCCCCGGGGAGGTAGTTATAGTCACATATAAGGCAAAGAGCTAGCTTCCAAAATGTTTATACTGATGTCCTTATTACTTTTTCAGTATTTTTATTTTATTTTATTTATCTGACAGAGAGAGAGTGAGAGAGGAACACAAGCAGGGGGAGTGGGAGAAGCAGGCAACCAGATGTGGGGCTCAATCCCAGGACCCTGGAGTCATGTCTTGAGCCAAAGGCAGATGCTTAACTGACTGAGCCACCCGCCACCCCCTTTTTCAGTATTTTCACGGGTTGTACTTAAACATATAGGTCTGTAATTTGACTTTTAAAAGGTTCTTCTAATAAGTGTAACTGAGTAAAGCACTTTGGTTTTTTTTTGTTTATTTTTTAAAGATTTTATTTATTTATTTGACAGAGAGCGAGATCACAAGTAGGCAAAGAGGCAGGCAGAGAGAGAGGAGGAAGCAGGCTCCTTGCTGAGCAGAGAGCCTGATGCGGCCTCGATCCCAGGACCCTGAGATCATGACCTGAGCTGAAGGCAGAGGCTTTAACCCTCTGAGCCACCCAAGTGCCCAAGTAAAGCATTTTGAAATAAACTTGGCTATTGTCACAAAATGGTCAACAAACATTAACTTTAAAAAACAGCTCAACAGATAACTTTGTACCTCTCTTAACTACCTGAAATGCTTATTAAGGCCACCTGTACTATTTTGGCCTTAGATACTTTCAAGAAGCTCTACTTTTTTTTTCTTTCTTTCTTTCTTTCTTTTTTTTTTTTTTTAAAGATTTTATTTATTTATTTGACAGAGAGAAACACAGCCAGAGAGGGAACACAAGCAGAGGGACTGAGAGAGGGAGAAGCAGGCTTCCAGCCGAAGCAGGGAGCCCGATGTGGAGCTCGATCCCGGTCTCCAAGATCATGATCTGAGCTGAAGGCAGTCGCCTAACCAACTGAGCCACCCAGGCACCCCTACTTTTTTTTTCTTTTAAGAAGCTCAGCTATTTTTTTTTTCTAAAGATTTTATTTATTTATTTGACAGAGAGAGAGATCACAGGCAGGCAGAGAGGCAGGCAGAGAGAGAGAGAGTGAGAGGGAGAAGCAGGGTCCCCCTGAGCAGAGAGCCCGATGTGGGCCTCAATCCCAGGACCCTGAGATCATGACCTGAGCCAAGGCAGAGGCTTTAACCCAGTGAGCCACCCAGGCGCCCCATAAACTCAGCTCTTAAGGACATCAGCATCTCATGTTTTAGAATACTCTCAACAAATTTAGCTGTCTATGGTTTTATTTCCAAACTTTTTCATTTGCTCAAATTAGCTTTAACCATCAATCTAGAAGTACCTACTTACTCGACCGTGTTGGTCAAACTAAAGAATAAAAAATGAAACCGCCTTTGTTTTTGCAGAGAAGATCCTCTCACTGTCTTTGCCATCAAATCAAATTATCCTTGTTAAGGAGACTTTGATGCCCCATAAATATTCCTTAAAAAGCAGTACTTTTCAGCTTTAGGAATGTAGAGAGTAATATATATTTTATATTATGATTTTTCCCCCAAGAGGTTGATGTCTGTGTGCCTTTTATTCTTTCTCCGTGACATTTTTGACTCTTGTTACTAAATCAAGAAGCATTAAGACATTACCATTTGCTGTGAGAAAGCAGATGTTTGCTTCCCATTCGAAATCGAGTCGGGGGAGAACACTGAAGAGTCTTCACCTCCAAACCACCTGTAAGAACTGTCGCAAGTGAGCACCCCAGTGCCCCACTGCTGGGCTGGGCATGCATGCGGTTTGGAAAATATTTTATAGATGTCATTTACAGTGACATTTTGTGCATGTGACAGGAAACATCATCTGCATATCTCACATGAAAATGATGAGATGCCTGGGTGCCTCAGTCGGTTAAGCATCTGCCTTCTGTCGGTTATGATCCCAGAGCCCTGGGGTCAAGCCCCACATTGGGCTCCTTGTTTTAGTGGGGAGTCTGCTTCTCCCTCTACCCCTCTTCGGCTTGTGCTCGCTCTCTGACAACTAACTACATAAAACTTAAAAAAAAAAAAAGAAAATGAAATGTGCTTTTTAAAAAAGAATGTGAAAAACATCTCCTCATGTATTTTTCTATCTCCCCCTCTTTTCATATATTTTAGTTATTTATGTATCCCATTTTATTTCAATTAAGACAGTACAATATAATAATTAAGAGCCCCATAATCTTCCATCAGAAAAACTGGGTGCAAATTTTAGCTTCATGTTAACTGTGTGTTTAAGATTTCTTCTCTGATAATAGAGACAAAGTCTAGCAGGAATGGGGTGAAGAATAAATAAGAATGCAGTCAAGCACTCAGTACAGGGACTAGCAAAAAAAATGCCAGCTTTTATTATTTATTTTTAAGCAATCTCTACACCCAGCGTGGAGCTTGAACTCACGACCCCAAGATCAAGAGTCACATGCTCTACTCACTGAACCAGCCAGGAGCTCTGACTTTCACTATTAATGGCAGTTCTACTACACTTTAAATACTTTCGGGTTGAGACAACAATGGCTGGAAAATGACATTCAGTGTGAGCACAGTCTTGTAAAATGTCCAGCTCTTTCATTCTTTTTTTTTTTTTTTTTTTTTTTTTTTTTTTAAAGATTTTATTTATTTGACAGAGAGAAACACAGCCAGAGAGGGAACACAAGCAGGGGGAGTGAGAGAGGGAGAAGCAGGCTTCCCGCCAAGCGGAGAGCCTGATGTGGGACTCGATCCTGGGTCTCCCGGATCATGACCTGAGCCGAAGGCAGTCGCTTAACCAACTGAGCCACCCAGGCGCCCCCAGCTCTTTCATTCTTGATAACATGATCCATTAGTCACTTTTTCTGCTGCTTGATTCACTCATCAGTGTACGAGGTGTGCGAGGAGGAATAGGTGATTTTGTTTTTAACTTTTTAAAAAAGATTTTATTTATTTATTTGACAGAGAAATAGCACAAGCAAGGAAATGGCAGACAGAGTGAGAGGGAGAAGCAGGCTCCCTGCCAAGCAGGGAACCCAACATGGGGCTCGATTCCAAGACCCTGGGAACATGACCTGAGTATAAGGTAGACACTTAACTGACTGAGCCAGCCAGAAGCCCCTAACTTTTTATTTTTTAATTTTTTTTTTAGTAACCTCTGCACCCAACATGGGGCTTGAACTCATGGCCCCAAGATCAAGAGTCATATACTCCTCTGAGTGAGCCAGCAGCCACCCCAGGAATAGAAGTTTTGTTTTGTTTAAGATTTTATTTATTTGACAGAGAGAAACACAGCGAGAGAGGGAACACAGGGAGAGTGGGAGAGGGCAAAGCAGACTTCCCACTGAGCAGGGAGCCTGAAGCGGGCTTGATCCCGGGACCCTGGGATCATGATCTGAGCTGAAGGCAGATGCTTAATGACTGAGACACCCAGGCACCCCAGGAATAGAATATACTTATTTTTATTTTTTAATTAAAAAAAAATTAAGTAGGCTCCATGCCAGATGCGGGGCTCCATCTCATGATCCTGAGATCATGACCTGAAACAAAATCAAGAGTTCGATCCTCAACTTACTGGGCCACCCAAGCATCCCCCCAGTTTTTTTATTAAGTAATCTCAATGTCAACATGGGACTCAAATTTACAGCCCCAAGATCAAGGGTCACATGCTTTACTGACTGATCTTGACGGGCACCCCAAAGATTTGACAATAAAAAGAAGGAACAAAAATAGAATCTTTCTTTATCCAGCAGCAGAAGCTAGGCAGACATGGCATCACATACTGAATTGAGCAACATTAAGCTTTTCGTGATTCCCAGGATCCTTAACCATCTTGGTACTTTGTGAATGTCTAATAATTCTGTTTCCAGAGCTCTAACTTTAATCCTCCACCAGAAATTGTATTGGAGCTTCGTGATGTTTCTTTGAAACCACAGCAAGCAGCCTGTCAGTGCCTCGATTTCCTTCAGCGCCTCCCAAATTGCTCCCCCTAGTGGTGAGCGGTACCCAGGGTAGAAATACCCAGAGCCGCTGCTTTGGAAAAGAATTGGAGTAGGGTCTAAAGAGTCATCGTGGCACAAGCGCTGGGGCTTGACCATCCGAAAATTTTGGTAATGTCTCAGTTCTGCCGCTTACCTCCTGGGACAGACGTAGCATCATTTTCCTATATGACTTGAGAAAGTCATGAAATCTCTTTAAGCCCCACTTTTATTACCTGTTAAATGGGTATATTATTTATCCACATTCTCTTGAAGGATCATTGTGAAATACTGAAAAATGAGAAAATTGATTTAAGAGAACTTGGTTGCATCTCTATTACATATTTTATACATTTTTAAAATATTTATTTATTTGAGAGAGTGCACGGTGCACATGATCAGTGGGGGAGGGGCAGAAAGAGACGCTGACTCCCCGTCTCTGGGATTAGGACCCCAGCAGCAGATACTTAAGTGACTGAGCCCCCCAGGCACCCTTACATGTCCTGTATTAAGACAATTTATACAAAGGGATCCCATAAACTGTAAATAATCATAGGTATTAGCTAGAGCTTTTATTATCGTGTCCTTTTTTTTTGATGCGGAGAAGTAACAACTATGTGTGAGAATAGAATTTGAGTCTTATTTATTTATGTTTTAAAGGACTTTATTTGTCAGAGAGAGAGAGAGAGCATAAGCAGGGGGAGGTGCAGGCAGTGGGAGAAGCAGGCTCCCCGCTGAGCAAGGAGCACTGATGTAGACTGGATCCCAGGACTTTAGAATCATGACGTGAGCCCATGGTTGCTGCTTAACCGCCTGAGCCACCCAGGTGTCACTAGATTTTGAGTCCTGAATGCAGGGAAGGAGTGTGGCGGAGCAGAGGAGGAACTACCCTTTGTTTTTAGCTCGCTGGACTGGCTGGAAAGGGCTCTCCCAAACGCCTCGTTGGTTGCAAGGTACTGTGGATGCTGCCGGTTCTCTTGCAGATGCAGCCCAAGTTCTTGCTCCCCAGGAGCTGATGATATAATTTCCAGGGCACAAAACCCCCACACTTCTCATAATGGGTTTTAGGCCCATTACTGGTAATAATTTAAAATTGTTAGAATTCACAGCTAAAGGGAGATGTTTCTGCTTTTCATTAAATGTCACTGAACAGGTGCTGAGCTCTGCAGTCTTTAATGACTTCCAGCCTCTGCTAAGTCATATCCAAAAGTAAAATATTTCGATTCTTCCCAACTTTCAATAGTCACATTAGTGGGAGAGTTAAAATGAGCATATGTTTCATAACCTCTATTTTGTATATTTGTTTTAGATTTTGATAACAACATTCCCTTTCTCAGGTGGAATATTGAGTAAAGAGAAATGACTGGGAAAAAACACAAATCTGCCTCTGGTGTGTATGTGGTCACACAAAAATTCTGGGAATATCATGCCTTCTTTTTTTTTTTTTTTTTACTGCATCAAGATGAATAAAGGAAGACTGCTTTGCTGGGGAATGTTTGAAGCAGATAAATTTGTGCCTAGGAGACGGGAGCTAATTACCAGACAAATGAGTTGTACATCCGGTAGGTGTGTGGGGGGTTAAACTAAATATTTCAAGCTGCTATTCGGTCTGTTTGCTCGTGTTTATATGAGGCTAACAACTTTCACAACTGCCTTACAAGCAGTTGTTCCCAGGTGTCTTCTGTTTAGCTCTTAAGCTCATTTGAATTACTTTATGAGGAATATTTAGAAAAGAGGGAGTGGGGTGATGAAGGGTGATTTGTGCTTCTCATGGCTTCAGGAGAATTCTTTGCTTCTCCTTCGTCACAGCAGCTGTGGTGTGAATGTTGCTGTGGGCAGAAGTCAGAGCTGGTGATTTTCACTTGTGATTTCTGTAGATGATTACAGGCTTACTAGAAATTTTCCAGGAATGGAGAACTCAGTCCCTGAAAGATGTTTGAATTTGAAGGCTTATTTATTTGTTTATCCTTAGAATTTTAATGAGATAACTAAAAACTTCTCTAAACTAGGTGTATCTGATATTTGAAGCAATGATGTTTGTGGATAAAAATGAGAATGTCTCAATTTTTTAGGAAGGGTATGCCAAACCATGTGGATGGGAGAGGTGTGATGTCTGCAAAGATATTTTGAAATGTCTCAGCAAGGGGCGCCTGGGTGGCTCAGTCATTAAGCATCTGCCTTGGGCTCAGGTCATGATCCTGGAGTCTCTGAATGGAACCCCGCATCCGGCTCCCTGCTTGGCGGGAGGCCTGCTTCTCCCTCTCTCACTCCCCCTACTTGTGTTCCCTCTCTAGCTGTGTTTCTCTCTGTCAAATAAATAAATAAAATCTTTTTAAAAAGAAAAATGTCTCAGCAAAATATGTAGAGATAGATAAAAGACATTCATTAAAATATTGTTGAATCTAATTGGTAAATGTGTTTCATTTACTGTTCTTCCAATTTTGTGTGTAAATTTTCACAATAAAATATTGAAAAAACTCTTCTACTTGATAATCACAAAATGCTAAGTTAAGATTCAACTGACAAATTTCAAAAATATTTGGTAAGGGGGTGGGGGGATGGGAGAGCCTGGTGGTGGGTACTGAGGGCATGTATTGCATGGAGCATTGGGTGTGGGGCATAAATAATGAATCTTGGAACACTGAAAAAATAAAACAAATTTAAAGTAAAAAAAAATTGGTAAATATATGTCCTATAAACTATTATCCTTAAAATATAAATCACTTATGAATCAAGAACAAAGGTGAACACTCCAATAAAAATAGACAAAGGAAATGAACAGTCAAGTAGCAAAAGGAAAAACAAGAATGGACAATAAATAAATAGAAAACTGAATAGTTATAAAATTGTATATTGAGCTCACTATCAATAAAAATGTAATTTAAAGCAGATAAAATAACTGTAATAACTATAAGGAGATTACTCTAAGTCAGGCACTAGTCAAGGAATTTATTTTTCCTTCCTCCCACCTTCCCTCTCTCTCTCTTCCTTTTTCTCTTTTAAACTCTGCTCCCAATGTGGGGCTTATAGTCAAGACCATGAGATCAACAGTCTCATGCTCTACTGACTGAGCCAGCCAGTCACCCCTCTTTTTACTTTCAATTACAACAATGGTCCCATGATAGGGAAACTTTTTTTTTTTTTAACACCTTTCTGGGGCACCTGGGTGGCTCAGTGTTTAAGCCTCTGCCTTTGGGTCAGCTTGTGATCCCGGAGTCCTGGGATTGAGCCCCTCATCGGGCTCCCTGCTTCTCCCTCTCTCACTCCTCCTGCTTGTTTCCCTCTCTAGCTGTGTTTCTCTCTGTCAAATAAATGAATAAAATCTTTTAAAAAAATAAATAAACACCTTTCTGGCCATTTGGCAATATGTATGATCACATGTCTTAAAAATGTGTATGGGTTGGTTAAGTGATTGCCTCAGGTCACGATCCTGGAGTCCTGGGACTGAGCCCTGCATCGGGCTCCCTGATGCTCCCTGCTCGGCAGGAAGCCTGCTTCTCCCTCTCTCACTCCCCTTGCTTCTGTTCCCTCTCTAACTGTGTTTCTATCTGTAAAATAAAGAAATAAAATCTTTAAAAAACAAAAACAAAAACAAACAAACAAACAAAACATATATGGCCTTTGACCCAGGGATTCTAATTCTAGGAATTTTTTAAAGGAAATAGGACCAATATGTAATAATGTTTATGCAAAGATATTAATCCAGCTCTGGTTATATATTTAAACGTCAAAACTAAATTTTCAGTAAATAAAAGGCCGAATAAATAAGTATGATTTAGCAACACGATAATATATTAGACAGCCATTAACATGTCTATATTTGAGAACTAGTCTATATTTATTAAAAGAAAAATGTTTATAAAATATTGCAAATGGGGAAAATATTACAAAACATACTGTAGGATATAATCACAAGTTGTTGAAGAAAAAAGCACATACAAGGAATATAGTATGTATATATTTAGAAAAATATGTACCCCAATTTTAACAACCTTTGATCTTTATTTTAATTTTTTAAAGGTTTATTTATTGAATTTGGAGAGAGAGAGAGGGCATGCGTTCTTGTGAGCAGGGGGAGGGGCAGAGGGAGAGGGAGAGAGTCTTGACCAGACTCCCTGCCGAGGGTGGAGCCCAGGTTGGTGCTCAGTCTCATAACCCTGAGATCATGACTTGAGCCAAAACCAGGAGATGGACGCTTGACTGACTGAGCCACCCAGGTGCCCCTATTTCTCCTTGTTTTTATATGTACTTTAACATTTCCTTCACAAAAATATTCTCAGTTATGCAGTAAAAATGATTTTAAGGCAGCATTAACAGTTTTCAGTGCACGACATGGTACTGTTATCTATGGGCACGCTGCTGTGTGGCAGATCTCTAGAAATTATGTATCTTGCATGACTGAAATTTTATCCCTATTTTCCCTTCTGTCTGGAATCTGGCAACCACAATTCTCTTTGCTTCCATGAGCAAAGACTCTATTTTGGATAGCTCACATAATTGGAATCACGTAATATTTCTCCTGCTGTGACCGACTTATTTCAGTTAGCATGACGTCTTCAAGGTGAATCCGTGTTGTTACATATGGCAGAACTTCCTTATTTTTTAAGGCTCAAAATATCTCATTGTATGTATGTACCACATTTTCTTTATTCATCCAACCGTCAGTGCTCATTCAGGTTTTTCCCACATCTCAGCTATTATGAATAGTGCTGCAGTAGACATGGGAATGCAAATATCTCTTTGTGATGAATATTTTATTTTTAAGGAAAGTATCTAAAATTATGAGTCTGGAGCCTAAAGACTGTTATTTACTGCTGTATGAGTGATTACTTGATACCACATTTTTCCTCTGCTCAGCTATTTGTTGCTCGGCTTTCTCATTCATGAGGAAGAAACACTAACTGATGCACAGTAGCGAGTTGTTTAGTAGCTGTGCCCCTCACTGATTGCTTGGTGCCCTTTTTCCGCCTCTCTTCCATTTTTCTCCACTGGCTTCTTCGTAAGGGTATAAACTTGCTCAAGTCTCTTTCTCCCTCTGAAAACAACAGAACACTTTTCTGCGTTTTGTTGTCTTCTTAAATAAATCTTTCACCTTTTCTTCCTGAAATAACCAAGTCAGCCTTTCCTGGCTTTATGTCCTCCACTCCCATTGCTCTTCAATTTGCTGAGATATCGTTTCTACTTGAAACCCAACCTGGCAAAACTCTTTATTAGTAAGTCTAATGTCCTTCCTTCAGCGCTTTTCCATTGTACCTTTGTTTGACTCAGTTAAGGGACAGTTAAGTCAGACATCCTTGAGCATCCTCTTTCCCTGCATTTACCCTTGACTCTTTTCTTTGGTACTCTTTTATTACTCTTCTATTTTAGTTTTCTTTTTTTTTTTTTTAAAGATTTTATTTGCTTATTTATTTATTTAAGAGAGAAAAAATGAGCAGAGGAGGGGCAGAGGGAGAAGCAGACTCCCCTCTGAGCAGAGAGCCTGACGTGGGGCTCAATCCCAGGACTCTGCCATTAGGACCTGAGCTGAAGGCAGAGGCTTAACTGAGCCACCGAGGTGCCCTATTTTAGTTTTCTTTGTTATTGCATGTGGTGGGTGAGTAATGGCTTCCAAATATATCCCTGTCCCAATCCCTAGAACTTGTGAATGTTACCTTTTGTAAGAAAAGAGAGTTTGCAGATATGATTCAGTTAAGGTTCTTGAGGCTCAGTTGATAGAGCATATGACTCTTGATTCAGGGTCATGAGTTCAAGCCCCATGTTGATGTAGAGCTTATTTACCAAAAAAAAAAAAAAAAAAAAAAAAGCATCTTGACATGGGGAAATTATCCTAGATTAACTCTTAGGGCACATGGCATCAAAATGGTCCTCATCTGAGGGATATAGCAGCAGTCAGTTAGAATAGGAGAAGACATGATGATAAAGCAAACAGACATTGGGGTGATAGGGACCTCAAGCAGTCAGTGTATGCTGAAAGGCAAGGATATGATTGCCCCTTCAGAATATCCAGAAGAAACTAGCCCTGCTATGACCTTGATGTAAGTAAGCCCTGTAGAATGGGTTTTGGACTTCTGGCCTGCAGAACTGTAAGGAATAAATGTGTATTATTTTAAGCCACTAAATTTGTGGTTATTTGTTAAAGCAGCAATAGGAAACTAATATACTATGTATTTATTATTTCTTTCCTAAACTTTATGCTACCCTAGAACTCCACACATGACCCTCTTTGTTCCTTTCTCTACATTTTCTCACTTGGAGACTTTACCATCTGTCTTAACTATGACCAATGACTCCTATGGCCATCTCTCTCAATCTACAGAGGCTAAATTCCAACTTTCCAATTATGTTATCATATGGTGTCTTTTTTTTTAAAGATTTTATTTATTTATTTTTGTGAGGGAGGGGGAGCGCAAGCAAAAGCAGGGAGGGGGCAGAGGGAGACACAGACTTCCCGCTGAGTCGGGAGCCCAATGCGGGACTCTATCCCAGGACCCTGAATCATTACCTGACCCAAAGGCAGATACTCAATTGACTGAGCCACCCAGGCACCTCATCAAATGGTAACTCGAAGGCAACTCAAACTCATTATCTTTTTTTTTTTTTAGGTAATCTCTATGCCCAACATGGGGATCGAACTCATAACCCTGAGATCAAGAGTCACATGCTCTTCCAGCTGAGCTAGCCAGGTGCCTCTCAAACTCATTTTCTGATGGACATTCACAGGAGGATTTGTCAGCATAATGAAGCATAAGTGTCAGGTTTCTCCACCTGCTCAGGTATTTTCCAAGACTGTGGGAGGGTCCTAGAAATTTGTACTTGTGATTTTACATTATTCTTCCTAATTGTTTATGGTCAGAAAGGCAGTGTCTTAGGGGTTCTAGCCATTATAACAAAAATACCATAGACTAGGTGGTTTAAGCAACAAACATTCTCACAGTTCTGGAGGCTGGAAGTCTGAGATCAAGACCGGCAGATCTGGAGCACCTGGGTGGCGCAATCCATTAAGCACCTGCTCTTGGTTTCAGCTCAGGTCATGATCTTGGAGTTGTGAGATGGAGTCCATGTCAGGCTGCACCCTCAGCATGGAGTCTGCTTAAGTTTCTCTCTCCCTCCCCCTGCCTCTCTCTCTCTCTCTCCCTCTCCCTCTCTCTCTCTCTCAAATAAATAAATCTTTAAGAAAAAAAAGACTGACAGATCCAGTGTCTATTGAGGGCCCACTTCCTGGTTCATAGTAGGCATCTCACTCACTTTGTCTTTACATGGTGGAAGGATGAGGGAGCTCTCTGGGGTCTCTTGTATAAGGGCATAATCTGATTCATGAGGGCCCTGCTCTCATGACCTAATCATACCCCCAAACCTCCACCTCCAAATACCATCACACTGGAAATTAGGTTGTAACAAATAAATTCTTGAGAGATATAAATGTTCAGTCTATAGCAAGCAGCAAGTGGCTCTTACTTCATAGTCCTTTGGGTGAACCCAGCCTTTGTATATCACCAAATTTATCCAATTGCTCGTGTGTATGAAGCATTTAACCTGACATACAGCAGGTGGGCAATGAGTCCTAGTGCTGTTATCCCCAGATGCTTTATCCTGGTTAATGACATCACAATCTCACCTATGAGAGCCTGAGATCTCAGAATCATCTGTGATACTTCCCACAGCCTCCTGTCATATCCAAGCCAGAAAAATCCTACCAGCTTTGCCTTTCTAATTAAGAGTTTGCCTTAATTCTGGCCTCACAATATCTCATCACCATGATCTCTGACTTTATTCAAGTCTTGGTTTATTATAATAGTTTACTCATTTGTTTCTGTGCTAAACTTCTCCATTTGATGCAACCTCTTTGCTGCTGGTCACTGTATCTTCTTAAAGCCAAAATGTAATCGTACCTCTGTAGCTTAGTGCTTTGAATATGAGATCTATAATCCAATATAATAGATTGTTAAGCCTCCAGACAGTGGGGAATTGTGATACTGTGACTTCTAATAAGAAATATGTATTAAATCTTTATCCCCATTTCTGTCACAGAGCTCCTAAATTTAGCCCTTAGAATTTCCAAGGGAATTTCTTAAGTGATTAGAGTGATAAAGGTATCTTTTGTTATATTAATGAGGTGACTTTTGGAATGTCCCTAGATCACCTAAGGACAGGGCCTGGTCTCCAGAGGAAACAACCTTGTGATTAAAGGGTTAGAACTTTCAGTCCTATCCCCCTGACCTTTAGGGAGGGGGAGAGAGCCTAGAAGTAGAACCAATCCCCATTGGTCAATGATTCAATCAATCATGAGTATGAATTAAAGCCTCCATAAAACTCCAAAAGGACAGGGTTCAAAAAGCTGGAAGGTTAATGAACGTGTGAGGTCTGGAAGGTGCCTGGAGAGGGCACAGAAGCTCCATACCCCTCCCCACATACGTTACCCTATGCACATCTTTCTTTCTGCTGTTCTTGAGTTACATCCTTTTATAATAAACTGGTGTCTAGTAAGTAAAATGCTTCTGAGTGCTGCAAGCCACTCTGGCAAATTCATGGAACATGAGGAGCAGGTCATAGGATTCTCTGATTTATAGCCAGTCAGTTAGAGCACAGGCAGCAATCCGGGGCTGTGACTGGTGTCTGAAGGGGGGTGGGAAGGACAGTCTGTGGGACTGACCCCTTAACCTGTGGGATCTGATGCTATCTTTGGGTAGATAGTGTCAGAATTTTGCTGAATTCTTGGACACCCTGGTGATGTTGGGAAAGGCTTGCTCGGTGCAAAGAAACTACCCCCCCCCCCCCGGAATTGGTTTCAGAACTAAAAGAAGGAACCAATAAGCCCAGTGATTAGTGTTTTTGTACCAGGTATTTTGTTTGATCTCCAGTGTACTTTCTTAGTTTTAATTTTATTCCCTCAGAAAGACTTTTTCTGATGCTATCAGTCGAAGAAGGCCGTCCCAGTTATTCTCATGTCATCCACATTTTAAGTTTACTAAAATCATCTCTCACCTTATAATTATCTTGAATATTGGTATGTTTGTTTGTTAGCTTAATTATTATCTGTTTCCTTCATTAGACCATAGCTCTGTGAGGAGAGGATCCCTTTTTTAGAAACAAACACACAAACTCTTGTTCACGGATGTATATCTCTAGTCTTATTACTGCATCTGGCAAAAAAGCAAAAGCTCGCTGCTCTAGTCTGAACGTGTCTCTCATCCCACCCCACTCATATATTGAAGTCCAGTGTGATGGCTTTTGGTGGGGCACCGGTGATTAGGACATGAGGGTAGAATCTTCATGACTGGGATTAGTGCCCTTATAAGATGAGACATAAGAGAAAATTTCTCTTTCTCTGACATGAGGATATAGCAAGAAGGTAGCCATCTACAAACCAGAGAGAGCTGTCATCAAAACCTGACCATGCTGACACCTTGATCTTGGACTTCCAGCCTCCAAAACTATGAAAAATAAGTGTTTGTTATTTAAGCCACTTGGCCTCTGGCATTTTTGTTACAGCAGCTCAAACTGACTAAGACATTCACTGAAATTTGCTGAAAGAGCTAAGCTAGGACACTAAAAAGAAAGAAAGAAATCTGTAACAACATAGATGACACATTCATTTAGTAAAAGAAATGATATTACAATGCCACCAAGTTAGGAAGGCCACAACTACAAAGTAAAAGCCATTTTAAAACTTAAGTCAGGTGGCGCCTGGGTGGCTCAGTTGGTTGGGCGACTGCCTTCAACTCAGGTCATGATCCTGGAGACCCGAGATCGAGCCCCACATTGGGCTCCCTGCTCGGTGGAAGGCCTGCTTCTCCCTCTCTCACTCCCCCTGCTTGTGTTCCCTCTCTGGCTGTGTTTCTCTCTGTCAAATAAATAAATAAAATCTTAAAAAAAACCAAAAAACAAAAAACTTAAGTCAAAGTACCTTTAAAAAAATCCTTACATTTTTCTTACTTTTGAACTTCCTCTTAGATGGTAAAACTTTCTCATATCTCATCTCATGGCTGGCATCAGGACAAGCTTTTGGGATTAAGGAAAAACAGAATGCTTTCCTCTTCCCTGAAGGGGTCATGCACTAAAATAATTCTGGTGAATGTCTGATACAGAGCACAAAGTAGGCCCACAGTACATTTTCACTGTTGTGATTTCACACATTTCTTTGTGCTTGAGCACAAGCTTTGCCTATAGCCTTTAAGGGCCTTTTACTTCTTTCCCTCATCCTGCCCCAGAGTTTAATTTTTACTCAAATGTCAGTTGCCTGGGATGCCTGGGTGACCCAGTCGGTTAAGCATCTGTCTTTGGTTCAGGTCATGATCCCATGGTCCTGGGATCTCCCTCGGCCTTCAGCTTCCCCTATTTATTCTCTCTCTCTCTGAGAGATAAACAAATAAAATCTTAAAAAAAGAAAAAAGTCAGTTGCTCTACTAGGATTTCCCATCTACCTGTAGGTAATATGAATCTATGACATTTTATGAATACTCATGTTTTTACATTTCTTGCAGTTGAAATACAATACGGTTTATATTTTGAAAATTCATCTCCCAAGACTGAAGCTTTCATTATAGGAAACTTTTTGTATTATAAGTTCCACAAATACCTGAGGACTGAATGCCCCAGACTGCAAATTTCATTTGGTTTTATTTAACCAAGAGATGTGACTAATTTGGAGAGTGTGAAATAGCAGCTAACGCCACTACATACATACACTCTATGTGTGTGTATAATATACTGAAAACACTTTATAACACAGTTTTCATCTCATTCTCAAGTTTGTGAGGACAAATTTTGTTCCATCCCATTTAAAAGTTGAAAAAATGACTCAGGAGTTTGAAGTAACTTAATTGAGGTCTAATCCGTGGTAATTCTGGGTTTGGAAACCAGACCTTTCTGACTTTTTCTCTTCACTATCATGATAGAGTGTTGGATAGGTCTGTGCTGTCTTATACAGCAGGCACTAGTTACTGGGCCATTGAGCACTTGAAATATGACTAGTCGAAGTCAAGATGTCCCATAAAAGTGAAATACACTCTGGATTTTAAAGATTGTATATGAGGGCTGCCTTGTGGGCTCAGTCTGTAGAGCATGTGACTTTTGATCTCAGGCTGTAAGTTCGAGTCCCATGTTGGGTGTAGAGATTACTTAGAAATAAAATGTTATGGGGCTCCTGGGTGGCTCAGTTGTTGGGTGTCTGCCTTCAGCTTGGGTCATGATCCCAAGGTCTTGGGATAGAGCTGCACATCCGACTCCCTCCCATCAGGAAGCCTGCTTCTCCCTCTCCCACTCCCCCTGCTTCTGTTCCCTCTCTCATTGTGTCTCTCTCTGTCAAATAAATATGTGATATCTTTAAAAAAAAAGAAATAAAATAAAAAAGATTGTATATGAAAAGAATACAGAAAATATCTCCATTCTAATTAAAATTTGTTCATATTAATTACATGTTGAAGTGATAATATTTAGAATATGTTACATTGTATAAAACACATTATTAAAATTAATTTCACTTTCTTTTTACTTCTTAATATAGTTATTAGAAAATTTAAAATTGCAAATGTAGCTCACATTTTATTTCTATTGGGAAATCTTGATATAAACTTAGATTTTTTATTTTTTTTTAATTTTTATTTTTATTTTTTTTTTTTAAAGATTTTATTTATTTATTTGACAGAGAGAAACACAGTGAGAGAGGGAACACAAGCAGGGGGAGTGAGAGAGGGAGAAGCAGGCTTCCCGCTGAGCAGGGAGCCCGATGTGGGACTTGATCCCGGGTCTCCGGGATCATGACCTGAGCCGAAGGCAGTGGCTTAACCAACTGAGCCACCCAGGCGCCCCTAAACTTAGATTTTTTAAAAAAGATTTGATTGATTTATTTGACAGACAGAGAGATCACATGTAGGCAGAGAGACAGGCAGAGAGAAGGAGGAGGCAGGCTCTCCGCTGAGCACAGAGCCCGATGTGGGCCTCGATCCCAGGACCCTGGGATCATGACCTGAGCTGAAGGCAGAGGCTTTAACCCACTGAGCCACCCAGGCACCCTAGATTTAGATTTTTTAAACTGTGGATTGGAACCCACTAAAGAATCTAAAGTCAATTTAGTGAGCTATAACCAGAAGTTTTAAAAAAATCATTTTAAGTTTTTTAAACAGGGTGGATTAGAATGGAGCAGGAAGGACTAGAATAGAATATCTAGAATACAGAGTGTGTTGTGGGTATATAGTCAGGGCAAGTATTGTTGAGTGAAACTTGTTTCAGTTACAGGCATGTGTTTGCAATAAACCACCAAGTGAAATGTGTTTCTCAGTGTGAGTCTTTCATAAAGTTGGAAAAGAACTGGGATAGACAACACTGCTTGCCTCATTGTGATAGAGAGTCCTCTTCCATTAGGAAAGAATTTCAGTCCTCTCTAAATTACTTCTTTCCTTTTCCGGACTCACTCTAGGGTTGTGAATAAAATACTTCTCTATGGTTTTGCTCTCGATTCACCAGTCTCTGTAGCAGTTTTAGTTTGTTACTCCATCCTTTTACTTCCCTTCTTACGCAGCTTAAATTCCATAGTCTATAATCACTCTTTCACTTGCACCCAGTCCTTTGCCTTCTTGCTTTGACATGAAACCCTGGTAAAACACTAACTCTGGTTAAAGTCTACTCTTGTCTACTCTGTCTCTGGGAAGCCTCATGTTCTTGTTGTATGACCTCAGTTGTTTCTGGTGCTTCTCAGCAATCCTTCCACATTCCCTACCCGGTGGGTGTCCGACGGAAACCCGCATCAGAATCACCCATGTGGGTGCCTGTGTGGCTCAGTGGGTTAAAGCCTCTGCCTCTGGCTCAGGTCATGATCTCAGGGTCCTGGGATCGAGGCCCGCATCAGGCTCTCTGCTGAGCAGAGAGCTTCCCCCTCTTTCTTTGCCTGCCTCTCTGCCTACCTGTGATCTCTCTCTCTGTCAAATATATTAAAAAAAAAAAAAAAAGAATCACCTGTGTCTTAAAAAGATTGCCCCGTCTTGAGCTTCTGATTCAGTAGGCATATTAGCCTTTTATTGCATAACAAATTACTTCAAAACTCAGTACCTTACAACAAACTTTTTTCCCCTTTCTTTTTTCTTTTCTATTCATTTTTCCCCTTTCTTTTCTTTTTTCCTCTTTCTTTCTCTTTTTTCCTTCCTTCCTTATTTATTTTAAAATATTTTATTTATTTATTTGAGAGAGAGAATGTGAGAGACCACAGGGAGGCACAGGGAAAAGCAGACTCCTCACCCAACAGGGAGACCAACGTGGGGTTTGATCCCAGGACCCTGGAATCACAACCCTATATGAAGGCAGACACTTAACCCACTGAGCTACCCAAGCACACCTCTTTCTTTCTTTTTAAACTATTTTTAAAACCCTCATGCCATTTTTGAGGATCAGGAGCCTGGGAGAAGCTTAGCCAAGGCAAAGCTGCAGTCAAAGTGTTGTCTGGGCTGCAGTCATCTGACAGGCTAGAGGATCCATTTTAAAGCTCATACATGTGGATGTTGACAAAAGCCTATAGCTCTTGCCATATGGGCTTGTCCATGGTAGCTGTTTCCTTACAGAGAAAGTAATGAGAAAGATGATGGAGATGGGACTGGGGTCATGGGGCATGGTTAGGACAGAGGCTGCAATCTTTTAAGCCTCTGTTTTATTCCATTGGTTACAGACCAAGGGACAAAATTGTACCCTGGTACAATGTGGGAGGGAGCTGTGCAAGGATGTGAACACCGGGAGGCAGGGATCCCTGAGGACCACCTTGGAGGCTGGCTGCCACAATAGTCTAAGGTGAGAGTTCACATTTTTACTAAATTTCCAGGTGATGCTGATGCTCCTGGTCGGGTGATCACACTAGGAATTATTGCTCTAGTCCATTCACTCTCTCACTCTGCAAACCAGTGGTTTCAAACTATAGTCCACTAAGACGTGGACATGCTGGGAATAAAGGGAATCACTTCCCATATCCTAAATTTCTGTATATTTATTTCCTAAAATTCATCTGCTTCAGTGTGTTCCTGTGCAAGAGGAATGAGAATTCCCCTATTCCTTTTTCAAAATGATCTTGGTTCTACATACAAAACAAAATCATCTCTTTCCACCCCCCCCCCCCGAATCTTACTTTGATATATTGCCCCCAAAAGGACAATTAAAATTGTGGTATCAAAGTTGATACTTTAATGCATCAATAGATGCACCCTGGGGTGCTTGGCTGGCTTAGTTGGAAAAGTGTGCAACTCTTGATCTTGGGGTTGTGAGTTTGAATTCCATGTTTGGTGTAGAGCTTACTGAAAAAGATAAATAAATTTTAAAATGGGGCACCTGGGTGGCTCAGTCGGTTGAGTGACTGCTTTTGGCTCAGGTCATGATCCCGGAGACCCAGGATCAAGCCCCGCATCAAGCTCTCTGCTCAGTGGGAAGCCTGCTTCTCCCTCTCTCACTCCCCCTGCTTGTGTTCCCTCTCTGGCTGTGTTTCTCTCTGTCAAATAAATAAAATCTTTAAAAATATATGTATATATATATATTAAAAAAATAAATTTTAAAAAAGAGAGAGATGCTTTTTCAATAAAATTTTACATTTTACTTTGAATAATTTTATTTATTTAACTTTGAATAATTTTAATTAAAATTATAATATATTCATGTTATGTGGCATTGTGATTTATAAGAAGTATATATTTAATCATTCAGATGACCCAACTATATTTCTCATATATCATTGGTCTCCATCCACTGTTCCTGGATTATAGCATCCAGAATCCTTAGAATTTCCTGAGTGATAAGAGCAATATTTCATCTGTAGTCCTCTTGTGAAGTCACTTCAGAGCCATAAAGATCAAATGGATATCTCGTTATTTATAACAAGCCCCTTCCCACTGCAACTGGGTTTATGTTAATGAGTTGACTTTTGGAGCACCTAGGATGGGGGCTTGTTGCTGGGGGAACCAAACGTAAGTGCAGCATGAGAACTTTCAGTCCCACTCCGTGATTTCAGAGAAGGGGAGAAGGGGCTGGACATTGAGTCAATCACCAATGATCAATAATTTAATCAGTTGTGCCTATGTAATAAAGCCTCCATAAAAACCCAAAAGCAGGGGTTTCAGGGAACATCTGGGTTGGGAAGCACATGGAGATTCAGAGAGTGGCTTGTCTTCCAAAGAAGCATGGAAGTTCAGTGGCCACACTTTGCCCTATGCAACTCTTCGATCTGGCTATTCCTGAGTTTACATTTTATAGTAAACCAGGGACCTAGAAAGTAAAATATTTCTATAAGTTCTATGAGGTGCTGCAGCAAAATAATTGAATCCAAGGATAGGATTGCTGGAAACTCCCATCTGTAGCTGGTTCACGGGTTGTAACTGGTGTCTGAAGGATTGGGGGGCAGTACTGTGAGACTGAACCCTTAACCTGGGGCTCTGATACTGTCTCTGGGTAGATAGCTTCAGAATTGAGTTCAACTGTAGAACACACAACTGGTGTTAGAGAATTGCCTGGTGTGGAAGAAAAAGTAATTCCTCCATATGTTGTAACTGGTGATCAGAATCTTTCATTTTTAAAAATTATTTAATTTATTTATTTGTCAGAGAGAGAGAGAGAGCACAAGCATGATGAGCATGCAGAGGGAGAGCTAAAAGCAGACTCCCTCCTGAGCAGGGGGCCCAATGAGGGACTTGATCCCAGGACCCTGGGATCAGGACACCAGCCGAAGGTAGACACTTAACTGACTGAGCCACCCAGGCATCCCTCCTCATGACAAATTTTAAGTATCAACTTAAAAATGTGTGAGGACATAATTAAAAAAAATTATCTTACATGGTATTTGAAGGGAAAAAAAGTCCTAAGTGATTATTTCATCATTTCTTTCACCTTAAACTTCCAATCTCCTTTCCTTCTTTTCCCTTCCTCCCAATCGTCCTGTTTTGACTTTGCTTATTCCCTATTTCATTGATTAAAAAGTAGGAGCAATCAGAAGAGAATTTCTACTACACCTATTCACTGACATTCAGCATATTCTGCTTTTCTCAGCCTCCAACACCATTGCTCCTCTCTGGCTATTACTCCTGATGTTCATTATTATGTTCACATAATGGTGGTTTTCCTAATCCAGAGCTGACACTTTTTTTTTTTAACTTTTATTTTATAAAAAGATTTTATTTATTTGTCAGAGAGAGCACAAGCAGGGGGAGGGGTAGAGGGAAAGAGAGAAGCAGGCTTCCTGCTAAGCAAAGTCCCAGAGCCCTGGGATCAAGACTTGAGCTGACGGCAGACACTTTTCTGACCTAGGCACCCAGGAGTCCCTTAATTTTATTTTTTTAAAGTAAGCTCTACACCAGATGTGTGACTTACTATCTGAGACCAGGAATCACATGCTCTCTGGACTGAGCCAGCCAGGTCCCCCTAGAGTTAACACTTTGTCTATTATGCCTTTTGCAATTTCTGGAATCCTTATTTTTGTAATAATCATCATTTAGGTAATATAAGTGAATCAACATTTTTTAGTGATGACAAATAAAAGGTCATGAATTGGAAGATCCATAAGTATGTTTGCTCATGTGCAAAAGAGATAGAGACTGTGCTAAGGAAAGAGGAGGTGATAACCATATTTATTCATTTCTAAAGATAGGGATCAGAGGCATAGAAACAGTTTCTTTCTTTCTTTCTTTCTTTCTTTCTTTCTTTCTTTCTTTCTTTCTTTCTTTCTTTCTTTCTTTTTCTTTTTTTAAGATTTTATTTATTTGACAGAGAGAAACACAGTCAGAGAGGGAACACAAGCAGGGGGAGTGAGAGAGGGAGAAGCAGGCTTCCCGCCGAGCAGGGAGCCCGACGTGGGGCTCAGTCCCGGGTCTCTGGGATCGTGACCTGAAACGAAGGCAGTTGCTTAACCAACTGAGCCACCAGGTGCCCCTCTTTCTTTCTTTCTTTTAAAGGTAGTGTTTCTTTAAAGATGTTATTTATTTATTTATTTATTTATTTATTTATTTATTTATTTATTTATTTATTGAGAGAGATTGAGTACAGGCAGAGACAGAGGGAAAGGGAGAAGCAGACTCCCTGCTGGGTAGGAAATCCAACATGGGGCTCCAACCCAGGACTCTGTGATCACGACTTGAGCCTATGGTATTTGCTTATCTGCCAAGTGCTTCAACTAGAACTATGAAAAGACAATAGAAGGCATAGTTGGCTTAAATAAATAAGTTTTACCACCATGCCTTGTGCCCCAACCCCACTCTGCCCTTGTGCCCACCAGACCTGAACAGGTATGTTGTCTCATTGCTCTTGGTATCAGTATCTGACATGCACTTGTTTAAAAAGTATTTGCTAAAAGGGGTGCCTGGCTGGCTCAGTGGGTACAGCATGCGATTCTTAATCTTGTGCTCATTAGTTCATGCCCCATGTGGCATGTAGAGTTTACTAAAAAAATTGCAATGAAGTATCTGCTAAATGAATATATTACCTTATTTTAACATTTTTTTTTTGATCATTCAAATGCAGATTCCGACTCAGAGGGCCTTGGGAGAGCCCTGAGAGTCTGCATTTTTTTTTTTTTTTTTAGATTTTTTAAATTTATTTGACAGGGAGAAACACAGCGAGAGAGGGAACACAAGCAGGAGGAGTGAGAGAGGGAGAAGCAGGCTTCCCGTGGAGCAGGGAGCCCGATATGGGACTCGATCCCGGGTCTCTGGGATCATGACCTGAGCCGAAGGCAGGCGCTTAACCAACTGAGCCACCCAGGCGCCCTTATTTTAACTTTTTATACATTGTTTTATTAAGAGAATTTATATTTTTCTTATTTATTCAACATATTTATTAACTTCCTACTATGTTTTAAGTATTTGTCTTGATCCTGAACTTAGCCAATAGTGAACAAAGATAAAAATGATTTAGAAATATTCTATCTATTCAGGGCCCATAAATTCCAAAGATATAGGCTCAATTAAATATACTATAACTCAATATACTTGATTAAAAACTCATATGTAGTCTAGTGACCTTATTTTATAGATGGAAGTTAAGAAAGTTTAAGTGATTTGCTTTAAATACACGGCTAGCTCATATCATAGCTGTGAACTCTCTTCCCAGGACTTTGTCCTTTACCATGAATCTTGCTGCCAAGTAGATATACTGATGTAATTAAAGACAAGCATTTGAATGTGTACATTAGCTTTTTTAGGAAAAATGAATGGATCCTTATGAATTGTGAATAGTTTGCATGACTGAATTTAACAATACCTTCAACTTTCACACATGATCATCTGCTCTTTGCAGTTTGCCATTTATATAGTATTTATGTTAATATCTTCATTTAGGGAGTTAGGAGGGCTGTTTCTCTTCAGAATTCTTCAGAAATACTGATTCATTTCAAAACGACAATCTGTTACAGCAGAAGCAGGCAAACTGCCGACCATGGGCCAAGTCTGGCCACATGCCTGTTTTTATACAGTTCATGAGTAAAGAATGTTTTTCACATTTTAAAATAGTTGGAAAAAAATAAAAGAAGAATAGTACTTTATGACATGTGAAAGGGATATGATATTCGTATTTTAGTGTCCATTTAAGTGGTTTTATGAGAGTACCACCATGCGCCTTTGTTTAAGTAAGGTCTAAGTCTGCATTTTTAAAAAAGATTTATTAATTTATTTTAGAGAGAGAGAGAGAGACAGTGTGGGGGGGTAACAGGGAGGGGCAGAGAGAGAATCTCTAGCAGACTCCCTGCTGAGTATAGAGCCAAACGCAGGGCTCAATCTCATCACCTGGCGATCATGACCTGAGTCAAAATCAAGAGTCAGATGCTTAACCTGCTGGGCCAACGAGGCACCCCCAAGGCTACATTCTCAATACACCACAGAGTCTGATAGTGGCAACAGAAACTGGATGGTCTGCAAAGCTTAAAATATTTTCCACTGGGCCTTTTACAGAAAAAGTTGGCTCATCCTTCATTACAGCAACAAATGTGCTTTCCTCCTACTCCCCACACGTGTAAGACACTGAGCTATTTCATAGGAACCAGTTGTATTAATATCTTCGAGGGAGCTACTAAAACTTTATCCCAAAATTGCAACTAAGCCAAAATAAGTCCAAATTTTGTCTTACTTTCTCTTCTTGCTCAATACTGTGCTTAATGTCCATGTATTTCTTTCCTTAAAAAATTAGAGCTTTACCAGTGATGTTTACATCTGGCAGACATAAAAGGTTTCTACAGCATATCCACAGAAGGTCTGCATGGAGATCATTTGTAATGGCACAGCAAGGAACGGTTCTCCAATGGGATCTGACTATTTATCTGCAAAAGAAGACGTGGCTAGTTATTGAGCATCCGGCTCCTTATAGTCTATGTTTAGATGGTTGAAACTAAATATTTTACATCAATTTAAAAGCTTAAGGTCCTTTGAGAAGGACATTCTGGGCTGATAGTAGAAACAGTTTCTTGTTTGGCTTGAGACTTCTTGGATCATTAAAATATTTTGTACAACGAATTCACCTTTAGCCGCAATAAAGTTTACTAATAGTGTAGTTAAAAAAATACAGAAAATGAATACACATATGGAAGTGTTTATTCTCACTAGAGGTTAGGTAAATGCAACTAAAAACAGTAATGAAATACCATTTTTGGGTGCCTGGGTGGCTCAGTGGGTTAAAGCCTCTGCCTTCAGCTCAGGTCATGATCTCAGGGTCCTGGGATGGAGACCCGCATCAGGCTCTCTGCTCAGAGAGCTTCCTCCGCTTTCTCTGCCTACGTGTGATCTCTCTCTCTGTCAAATAAATAAAATCTTAAAAAAAAAAAAAGAAATCCATTTTTCCTATATGAAATTACAAAGAAAAAAATACACTTTCTAATATCAGTCATTTGGTAGTCACATAATGAATGTTAATACTCCTTTGGGAGATAAACTTTATAGGTTGGCACTCAAAGGATTTCCAAAAAGGTGCAGAATGCCATCCATAAGAATTCACTTGACCCTATCAGGTTTGGATACTCTACAAGAAATACCAACTGTTAAAAAGAAGGGGTCAATTCACATTCTAAATTGAATCCCATTTTGGATACAGGGTTGTTACCTAAAGTACAAATCTGACATGCCACTTCCCTGTTGGAAATCCCTTGAAGGTTCCCAATAATCAGTTGAGTAAAATCCAGTTTCTATAGGAATTAAAGTCTCTGTCATCTTAGCCTGGATCTTTCTTTCCTCCTCTTATTTCCTGCCAATCTACTTGTGTAAATAAATCTTTTCCCTCTCTAATCCAGTTAAACCCATTCTTATAGCAATAGGCCCTAATCTCTTACGCATTATTATCACCCCTCCCTTTCCTAATCATTTACAAATGCTCTACAGTTGACTCTCCAACAACCTGGGTTGTAACAGCATGATATTATAAATGTACTTTCTTTTTTATATGCTTTTCTTAATAACATTTTCTTTCCTGTAGCTTACATCATTGTGAGGTTACAGTATGTAATACATACAATAGACAAAATATGTATTAATTGACTGCTTATGTTACAGTAAGGCTTCCTATCAACCATAGGATATTAGTACTTAAGTTTTTGGGGGAGTCAAAAGTTACATGTGGGGACGTCTGGCTGGCTCAGTCGGTATAGTTTGCAACTCAATCTTGGGGTTGTGAGTTGGAGCTCCACATTGGACATAGAGTTATCTTTAAAAAGAAAAAAAGTGGGGCGCCTGGGTGGCTCAGTGGTTAAGCCTCTGCCTTCAGCTCCGGTCATGATCCCGGAGTCCCGGGATCAAGCCCCGCATCGGGCTGCCTACTTGGCTGGAAGCCTGCTTCTCCCTCTCACTCCCGCTGCTTGTGTTTCCTCTCTGGCTGTGTTTCTCTGTGTCAAATAAATAAAATCTTAAAAAAATAATAATAATAAAAAGAAAAAAGTTGTGCGCAGATTTTTGACTATGGGGGGGTGGGGCATGATTGGCATTCCAACCCCAGCATTGTTCACAAGGGTCAACTGCACTTTCTTTCATCTTAAAAGAAATTCTCCCTGGATCTCAGACACCCTCCAGCTACCATCCCACTTCTCGCCTTTTCTTTAAAACAAACTTTTTGAAAGAATTGCCTGTATTTTCTTGATGATTTGTCTCTGATCTCTCTCCTCTTATTCTCCCTTGAACCTATTCTTTTCTCTTATTTACCTTTTATGAAAAAATTAAACACAAACACAAAGAGAATTGTGAAACAAACATTCATATGCCCGTCTTCCAGCTTCCACCAGATTGTTCCAAAGTCTGTCACAGATATGTGATCATATTCTAAATAGTCTTTCAGACTCATCATCCCATCAACTGCTCTTGTCGAAGTCAATAGTGAACTTCACTTTACTTATTTTGTGGAGTAAAATACACACCTATATATTTTTCTCCAAAGCAAGAGCTTGGATTGAAAATTATACATATTTATTAAAAATGGAAAACACAGGAAGAAAGTCAACAGAAATTCTACCACATAGAGATAGTCATTATTAACATTTTAGTGAATTTTATCCTAGATTTTATGTTACGTATATTTACATGTATTTTTTTTTAAGATTGTATTTATTTATTTGACAGAGAGAGAGATCACAACTAGGCAGAGAGGTAGGCAGAGAGCGGAGGAAGCAGACTCCCTGCCTAGCAGGGAGCCTGATGTGGGCCTCGATCCCAGGACCCTGAGATCATGACCTGAGCCGAAAGCAGAGGCTTTAACCCACTGAGCCACCCAGGCGCCCTATTTACATGTATTTTAAAAATAAGGTTATAATACTTTAAAATTTTGTATTTATTTAATGAAGTACCAATGTGCCTTTTCATGCTTACAAATTATAGGTTTAGGAAATCATTTTTTTAAGCTCTATAGCATTCCGTCATTTTTATGTTTCATGACTTATTCAAATGATCTTCTATATTTGTACATTTTATATATTTCTAATTTTAACTTTCATAAACATGACTATAATGATTATCCTTATAAAGCATCTTTGTGTACATGTGCTGTATTTCTTTAGGATAAATTCTTAGAAGTGGTATTTTGAGTACTGCAATTTTGAAAGATACAAAGCAATTTTTTTCCCCAAAATTATAAGGATTTTTATCTTTAGGGCACTTGCTAGGTGGCAAAAGAAACATTCTTACCAGTAACATGGGGTCATGGGAGGAATACAAAAAATGAGTGTGAGCATGTAGTGCTTCTTTAAATCTTAAGCTGTGCACCCAGAAGACTGTGGTAAATGGATTAAAGGTCCAGAGTTACAGGTTTGTTTCCTCTAAGTGCATTAAAGACTAATAGAGTAGAATAAGCTTCATCTATCAGTTGCCAAATCTTTCATCTAATAACAACTGTGATCATGCTTCAGGCTCTCTGCTGAAGACATGCTCTTGACTTTGATGCGAATGATCATTAAAAGCAAAACTGAGGACTCTTACAGAATGAACTAGTTTAAGAATCAAATTTTCTTTTTTCTTTCTTTCTTTCTCTCTCTCTCTCTCTCTCTCTCTTTTTCTTTCTTTTTTTGAAAGAACACACAGAGCACGGGTGGGGGTAGGGGCAAAGGGAGAGGAGGGAGAGAATCTTGAAGCAGGCTCCACACTAAGCACAGAACCTGACTTGGTGCTCGATCCTACAATCATGAGATCATGACCTGAGCCAGAATCAAGAGTCCACCATTTCACCACTGAGCCACCCAGGCATCCTGGGAAACAAATTTTTGGATCCATTTTCCATTTTCAAATTAATCTCATTAGTCATAATTTATTTGATTTGTAAGGTCTTAAATATATAACCTCGTTCAAAAAATGCCTAGAGAACACTGGAGAAAATATCAACATTACCTTCCAATAAAACTGGTAGACTTTAATATTGCAAGACACCCTTCAAAGAGCCTGTGGAAGGGGACTTGTTGCCTATCAAAGTTATCTGAGGAACTTTTCTTTGGGGAAAGATAAATTAATTTTACTCAGGCAGAGGAAGCTGGATTTCAGCGGAAAGCTCCAAGGTGAGCATATTTTACATTCAGAAAATTCTCAGAGAGCATAATGCACATTTCTGAGGAAATAAACAGTGATCATGGAAATTGTTTATTCCTCTAACTTAAATTCTCATATGACCCTGAAATTGTTGGAAAGGACCTTCACATTGCCAAATGTCTAAACCTCTACTGAGCATTTTTAAGATTTAGGGAAGAGTCTAGTAACTGAAATTTTCTCTAGGGTTTACAGATAGTCATGCCCATCTGCTTTCAGAGAAAGCTCTTGAAATGTAGAATGCCAAATGAGGCCTGGATATTGATTAGCATAGTGTGAATGATAATAGAAATAAAAAAAAAAATCAACCCGCGGTAAATCTATTTCCCTTTTATCCTTGCAACCACTAAGGATACCTGAGTAATATTTTTTTTCTTTTTTTTTTCTGAGTAATATTTTTGAAATGGGGCAGCCTATTTGTTAATTACACAATTTTACTATAAAAGGGTGATAAAAATTGGGGCACCTGGATTTGTGTCTCCTAAATTGCTTTGATTTTGACTTAATTTCTTTAATTCAGGACATAATGTATGTTTCAATTTCTTGAGTTAGATGGATTCTAGGTTCAGTTTGGTCTTTAGATAAGATGCTCCAAGAGGTAATGAGTGTTCAGTTTAATGTGAACTGAGGCACTGGTCTAATGTCCAAGAAAATACTTTTTTTTTTTTAAAGATTTTATTTTTGGACACCTGTGTTGCTCAGTTGGCTAAGCATCTGCCTTCAGCTCAGGTCTTGATTTCAGAGTCCTGTGATCAAGCTCCACATCCAGCTCCCTGCTCAGAGGGGAGTCTGTTTCTTCTTCTCCCTCTGCTGCTCCCCCTGCTTGTGCTCTCTCTCTTTCTGTCAAATAAATAAATAAAAATCTTGAAAAAAAAAAGATTTTATTTTTAAGTAGTTTCTACATCCAATGCGGGGCTTGAACCTGCAATCCCAGGATCAAGAGTCGCATGCTCTCTGAATGAGCCAGCCAGGTGCCCCATGATATCCTAGAAAAGGCTTTCGGGAGAAGTGGTGAGATGTTTCCGACTTAGGTATTATTAGGTCCTGCTAACCTGAAGATGCTTCCAGTCAATATACAAGCTTCATGGTTAGGTGGGAAAAGGAGGAACTGTGGTGGTAAACAGTGAGTCACAGTGGGCCTGTTCTGCTATCATTGAAACTTTCTGATGGGTCTAATGAGACTGAAGTCACAACTTTTCACAGGCTTATAAGGCTGGTATGTACTTTAGAGTTATTAGCCTCTTTTTCTCCCACTGGAAGAATTTCTTTTCTTCCTTTTTTAAAAGATTTTATTTATTTATGTGACAGAGAGAAACACAGCCAGAGAGGGAACACAAGCAGGGGAGTGAGAGAGGGAGAAGCAGGCTTCCCGCTGAGCAGGGAGCCTGATGCAGGACTTGATTCTGGGAATCCGGGATCATGACCTGAGCTGAAGGCAGACACTTAATGACTGAACCACCCATGAGCCCCAAGAATTTCTTTTACAATATCCAAAGAGATGGTCATCCTCAACTTTTGCAATGAGAAATTTGTTTGTTTATTTATTTATTATGAAGAAGCCCACTGAACTGATATACAGTTTTATCTTTTACTTTATTTTGTTTTACTTTTTTAAAAAAGATTTTATTTTTTTAAGTAATCTCCATACCCAGTGTGAGGCTTGAATTTACAGCCCTGAGATCAAGAGTTATATGCTCTACCAACTGAGTCAGCCAGGTACCCCAAAAGTTCACTTTTTTCTAATTAAATAAATAAAATAACACATGCAATAAATGTTCAAATATTACAGAAATGTTGACTTAGAACATAAACTTCTCTGTAATCTCTTTTGCACAAACCAGGGGAAATAATTGGTAAAAAACTACACCTGTTCCCCCTGTGATTATATTCAGAAAGACATATAGGCAGAGGACTTACTAAGAGCTTGGGCTTTGAAGTCTGGTAGACTTAAATTCTGACTTTGCCATTCACTACAATAGTTTGATGCTGTTTCCTTGTTTCTTTTCTTTTCTTTTTTTTAAAAGATTTTATTTATTTGACAGAAAGAAACACAGCAAGAGACAGAACACCAGCAGGAGTGAGAGAGGGAGAAGCAGGCTTCCCACCAAGCAGGGAGCCCGATGTGGGGCTTGATCCTGGGAGTTCAGGATCAAGATCTGAGCCAAAGGCAGCTTAACCAACTGGGCCACTCAGGCACCTCTGTTTTCTTGTTTCTAAGTGATGACTGTGGCACCTGGCTGGCTCAGTCAATACAGCATGTGACTCTTGATCTCCAGGTTATGAGTTTGAGCCCTATGTTGGGTATATAGATTACTTAAAAACAAAATCTTAAAAAAAAATTTAAGTGATGGTAAAAAAATAAGTGATGGTAATAATATACCTACCTTATCAAGTGAATCTTCAGTGAGATAATACATAAGATGCTCAGTACACATGGTACTATATTAAGATTTTATTTAAACGTAGTCACTTTTTGGGGTATCTGGTGGCTCAGTTGGTTAGGCATCTGCCTTTGGTTCAGGTCATGATCCCAGGGTCCTGGGATTGAGCCCCACATTGGCTCCCTGCTCAGTGGGTTGCCTGCTTCTCCCTCTTCTACTTCCCCTGCTTGCGTTCCCTCACTTACCGGGTCTCTCTCTCTCTTATTTGACAGAGAGAAACACAGCCAGAGAGGGAACACAAGCAGGGGAGTGAGAGAGGGAGAAGCAGGCTTCCTGCAGAGCAGGGGGCCTGATGTGGGGCTTGATCCAGGGACTCCAGGATCATGACCTGAGCTGAAGGCAGATGCTTAATGACTGAGCCACGCAGGCGCCCCAAACAAATAAAATCTTCAAAAAAATAAACTTAGCCACTTTTTCTTTATATGATATGTATTATATATCAATTTATAGTTATGAGAGTCATAGAACATTTTACTTTATTTATTTAGCAAGAGCCACCTTGAAATTCATTTATTGATGTAATTACCAATTTTTAATCACATTCTTTTTTTAAGATTTATTTATTGATATTGTATATAGAGAGAAAGAGATGGAGAATGCGATAGAGATGGAGGGAGAGGGAGAGAGAGAATCTCAAGCAGGTCTCATGACCCTGAGACCATGATTTTAGCCAAAATCAAAAGTCGGATGCTTAACCAACCGAGTCACCCAGGCACCCCATGAATATTCCATTGGTTGCATGATATGGTGGGGTGTCTTGTGATGTTGTAGACATGTACCTTAGTTTATTCAAACAATACTCATCTGACGGCCATTGATTGAGGTTTCAGTGCTGTGCTGGAGGTTGCCTATATCAGCCCATAAGAGTTGACTGCCACATGTTTTCTCAATTCTATGTGCTGCCGACATCACTTCGGGAGCTTGAAGTCTGCCCTGGTGACGATATTTACAGCCTGGATAACTGATGACTGCTAAGGAGGTCTCCCTTTTCCCACCTACACCCACACACATATCATTTACCAGGACACCACTGTGCTCCCCCAAATTTTGCTATAACATATAATTAACATTCTGGAACATGTATATTTGCATTTTGGTGCGGGCATTTCCAAAGATATATCCTTAAAAGAAAAAGAAACAGGAAAAAAAAAACAACAAACCAAAACCCAAAACAGAAAACCCAACCCAAACAAAACAACAAACGGTGGTTACTTCCCTCCCCCAACTGGGTATGAGTTAGAAACTGAGGGAAGATTATTTTCTCTCTTTATAGGGCATCCTTTCGCCCCCTTGCTGGGTCCCACTGATGCTGTTCCTTGTGCCAAGGACATATGGTAACTTGGCATTAATAATGTTATTACTTTCAGTAATGCGTATTGCCCAGAAAGGCTTGACTGAAAACTTTGGCTTTAGAAGTAACTATTAGATGTTCTATGGGGGAAGAAAGAGATGCTTTTCTAGACTTACCTCCTTTCAGTTCTTTCCTTTAAGGGAATGGGTCACAGAGGGCAAGTGAAAGGAGATGTGAATTTGAACCTCTACTAAATTCCTTTCCTATTCATATTATAATAAAGGTTGCTAATCACATCACAAAAACAAACTTCTTTTTAACTTCTTCCCTGAATACAAAGCCGGCTTGTAAAACGCAGATTAGTTCTTAAAGATACACAGAGATACAAAACAGGGAAGATCTGTCAAGGGTGCATTGGGAGGGCTGATAAAAGATGAACCTAAAAAAAGGAAAGATGGACATAGGAGAAAGTAAACTAACCCCGAGTTCATTGTTGTCACCGCCTTCCATCCTTGGACTCCACCTGCGAAGGTTTTGTGAAAGCGGGATAGAACTGAATAGGAAACAAATGGCTTGTCTGTGTAGAACAGTTTCGTGCTATTCATATTTGCCCTCCTTATTTTGAGAAACTCCGATTATTTATTTGACACTTTTAGATAAGGTTGTCAATGAGAAGAAGAAAAGCCAGATTCTAGGGTCTGGGTAAAGCCTCTCTGAAAAGAAAGGGGAACAGGGCAGAATAGAATACGTTTAAACCTCATTTAAGCTTCAAATGTGTCCCAGAGCTGCCCAGGACACTCAGCTTAGTTACAACCCAGAGCACACAGTGGCAATTTTAATTTAAGAACATGCATATTTATTTGATAGCAAACTTCCAAATGAAGCCTCCAATTTTGGAGAACAAAGATAGGCATGTGACCATGAGCAAACAAAATCTTATTTAAGTGAATATTAGAGACGCTAGAGAGAAGAAATACAAAGAAAAAGGGGGAAAAAAAGTAATTTCCCTGATCATTCCCTATCCTCGTGGAATATTGGTACAAAGGAGAGCCCAAATGTTTAAACGAGAAGTTAAGACCTCCCTATTTTCCTCTTATTTTTGTTGAAATGCATGTGACTTTTGTTCTCATAAAGCAAAACCGGTAGACTTTGGTAACAAATTTATGATTTCTCCTAATTGTTTGAAGAGCAAAAAAGAGTGTGTTTACTCTGCAAGGTGAATGTGGTTAAAAGGGAATTGCTAGAAAGCTGAAGAAATCAGAAAATTGGTAAACATTAAAATTATATTCCTCTTTAGGCAATGTGAATTAGGACTTGGTTGTACATACATCTGGGGGGAAAGGGGACTTGAAATGCTAGTTACGACTTGAAATAAACTTGAATATAGCTGAAGCCTTTTTTGTTTGCACTTGTAACTTCTCAGACTTTTCTTTTGGTTCCAGTCCATGAAGTCTCATCCCCATGACCCTTTAGCAAGTTGAGTGGCTTCCAACAAAACTCAGTCATGGGTGACATTTAATTAAGCAGGAGGGAGTGCACAGAGAACATTTATAGGGCTCTAGTTTTATGACAAGTTATATACATTACATACATTTCTTATATACATAGGGGTGCTTTGGTCCATCAACCTAACCATGGGCCATAGCTTGGTTTTGTAAAGCATGCCAATAACTTCCCGGAAAAACAAAGAATGATGCCAACATGAATTGTAAGATCACTAAAAGTTTCTTCCTCAGCTTGTGACAGTGACAATTCCTAAATGATTCTTCTGTATCTATACCACGTAATAGTAGTCCCATATGACCGCAAGAATAGAATGGTTACATCATGTAATTGGTCTGATTCTTTTGAGTACGTACTGCTTCATTTGTTTTCTGGCTCATGGGTATTACAGGTACCCTTTTTTCATTTTCTTTGAAACCTCGTTGGCATAATTTTTTTCTTTGAGGGGTGCTTATTTTTAATGAGAATAACAGTACCCGTGATGATAAAAATAGAGCAGGGACGGCATGAAAGCATGCCAAAGTAAACAGCCGAGTGCATCCCCAGTGGAATGATCACAGCTCTAATAAAATCGCAGTCCCATAGTTTAGGCTGGGAGGCTGGCAAACTAGCTGAGAAAGCACTTTATTCCTTTCTCTTCCTGTCATATAATCTACAATATAGCTGTCTCGAGGAAGATATATATAGTTGTAGCACCTTAGTCTTGTGAATAGTCCTCCCTTGTTCCAGATAAAGGGAAGCTTCCTGCCGACAGTTCAGCCTCAGTTGTCAGACCCAGTAAACAGGACTGAAGGCAGTTGCTGCGGGCATTGGTGGTCAGGGGTGCTGCCTGGCTGATTCATTTCCCCTGTGCTTTTCAGCTGCCTTCATATTTCCCAGGTCTTAGAGGTAATATCACTTAATAAAAAAGAAAAGAAAAGCTTTCAAGAGTGCTCATGATGTATGGGGCTGGGAAAGGAGTTTAAGTTCTCTGGCATTTGAATGATCTTAGAGGTCCTTTTGTGCGTCTGCTGTGTATGGCTAACGGCATTTTATTGAAACAATGGTGGAAAAAAGGAAATAGTTCTAAAGAAGAATTTTATTTTTCTGGTTTTTGTCATATAGAAGTAATAAAGAATTTAAATAACAAACAATACAGCCATGGAAACTGAATTTAAACCACAGGGCATAGAAAAGCTATGAAGATATTTTATAGAACAGATACTAATAATAGCTACTGTGTACTGGTCTTTTCTTATATGGGACCAGTTGCTGTGTTTCATACACAGTACAGCTTTTAAATTTCGCTATGGTCTCGGATCTAGCTAGGAATTATGATCTTTATCTTCCCTAGGATAAAACAAGCTTAAGCTGGGAGAGATTCAATAACTTGCTCCTCATCTTAAAGATAGTAACTATTTTGTAATTTATTTATTTGTAAAATATAAATATAAAACACAAAATTATAAAAATTATTGTAAATCATGAAATACTATTAAAAAGATGGTTTTGAGGGTGTGAACATTTTGGGAGGGAATGTGCTTTCCAGGAAGGGAACAGCAATCTCTGAGGCCTCCTGTGAAAGTTTACATTTAGGGAAAATAGACACTTTTATATAAGAAATGTTTTGTCTTTAGTTCATGGTACATGTAATGTCTTCATCTGGCCAGAAATCAGACCTTTAAATGCATCCATTTCTTTTTTACTTTCTTGGGTTTTCTGAGGGGACAATTTGAGTTTTTAAATAAATCAGTGAATAATCTTCTGGAATTCATTTTTAGTTTTTTTTTTTCTCTTTTTTTTAAGAAGTAAATTCTGACCAGTGTGGAGCTTGAACTCATGACCCTGAGATCAAGAGTTGCACACTCTAGGGACTGGGCCAGCTGGGCACCCCTGGAATCAGTTTTACTCTACTCTGGAGCTGGTTCTTCTGAAAAGCATCATTTCCTCTTTTGAAAGTATTCAATCTAATTTAAATTTAAGCTGAGAAATTTTATCTTACCCACTTAATTATATTACATGCTTTGGTTTTATCCCCTGATCCCACAGCTAACCCTAACAGTTATGCTCATCTATTAAAGTCTAACAAAGATTTCTGCAACTCAACTCACTTTTGGGAAATGAAATACCTTTTAGTCAATATTTTATGGAGATTTGCTGGCCTGCACAAGTCCTGGGAAATTGTGTATTTTTTTTTTAAGATTTTATTTATTTATTTCACAGAGAGAGATCACAAGTAGGCAGAGAGAGGAGGAAGCAGGCTCCCTGCTGAGTGGAGAGTCCAATGAGAGCCTCGATCCCAGGACCCTGAGATTATGACCTGAGCGGAAAAGCAGAGGCTTTAACCCACTGAGCCACCCAGGTGCCCAAGTTGCGTATTTTTAAGCTAGAGAATTAATTTTTCTGAATGTGCTTTCGAGGTATGAATTATGTCCTCTATAAGCTTAAGGTACTATATATATGTTAAGGTACAATATGTATATGCAGTGATACTGTGATATTGAAGCATCCACCATAAGATGGAATAAAGTGATTAGAAAATGATTAGCATCATTAGGACACACTGGAATTCAGGAATTATGGCTTTATTTGTTTCTATATTTCCTGTGCACAAAACTCTTCCTGGCTGATGTTAGTGTGTACTCATTTATTTTTTTTTGAGAGAGAGAGCATGCATGCATGCGCGCACGTGTACACACACACAATGGCGGGTGATGGGTGGAGAGAAGGAATCTCAAGCAGGCTCCATGCCCAGCGTACCCCACCTGTTCACTGTCTTTTATTTTTTTAATGATTTTATTTATTTGACAGAGAGAAACACAGCTAGAGAGGTAACTCAAGCAGGGGGAGCGAGAGAGAGAGAAGCAGGCTTCCCAGGGAGCAGGGAGCCCGATGCGGGGCTCGATCCCTGAATGGCTGAGACACTGGGCGCCCCACTCAATATTTTTTTTTTAATAAAAAAGAATACTGGGGTACCTGGGTGGCTCAGTCGGTTAAGCTTCTGACTCTTAGTTTTGGCTCAGGTCATGATCTTGGGTCATGGGATTCAGCTTTGTGCTGAGCTCTGGGTTTAATGCAGAGTCTCCTTTGGGTCCTCTCTCCCTCTCCCTCCTGCTCTCTCTCTAATAAATATATAAAATCTTTAAAAAATAAAAAAATAAAAATGAATATTAAAAATAAAGTAATAGGAGTACCTGGCTGACTTAGTCAATAGAGCAATGCGGCTCTTGATCTTGAGGTTGTAAATTCGAGCCCCAGGTTGGGTATAGAGATTACTTAAAAGAAGAAAATACTGAACAGCTAAGTAAAATATTGTATATAATGTTTTTTTCTTTCTTCCCAAATGTAGCTTAAATATATCATTTGAAGTCCTCTGATGTCATTGAATCCTACCTAGCACATTTTCACATCACATATGAGATTTCCTGTCTCTCACTGTAAGCCTTTGCAAGATTAAATAAGAAAGTGGCATGTGGCTTAGCATATAGGAGTTTGCAATTACAGGTATAATAGCTAATCTTGGTCTTATTAGAAATGACTGACTTGTTGATATTAGATAAATTTTTAACTGCTCCATACCTCACAATCATCACAAAAAATGTCTTTGGAGTTATTCTGTCATTACCATTTATGATGGTAATAACTACATTTAAAGAGGTCTTTTGTTTATATTATTGAAAACTCATTTAATTTTCAGTTTCATGCTATACCTATGGGTGACTTAAAAAATGACAAGGATTACAAGCTGAGCTTAGCTCCATGGAAAGACCTACACACATGGGTAGTTTCACTTGTTACAACTGAATGCTCTTATTTAGCTCTCATTTTTATTTCAAGAGTTGCTGCTTTTAGTTGTGAGGTTATCAGTTCTCAAACTTGACTTTGAAGACTTTTGTTTTTGCTCATGAGTCCTCACAAATATATTTAAAGCAAACATTTGGCAGATTGTATAAAAGCACAATGTTTTCTTTTATAAATTATCCAAGTCCGGAAATTAGAGGCATCTTAAATATATTAAAATTTTTAAAAATTAGATCTCCATTAGCAAGCTTTGTGATATTAGTATAATCTAGTAATATTTATTGTGCATCCTTTAATCCTAAGAAACATGCATTTTATACAGAAATCAAAATAGAATGTATTCCTAGGTTCAAGTAAACCCAGTTTCAATGCTATTTTGTTCAGACAATACTTATCATTTGCTTTCAAAGAAGAAATAGGGGCGCCTGGGTGGCTCAGTTGGTTAAGTGACTGCCTTCAGCTCAGGTCATGATCCCGGAGACCTGGAATCGAGCCCTACATCAGGTTCCCTGCTCTGCAGGAGGCCTGCTTCTCCCTCTCTCACTCCCCTTGCTTGTGTTCCCTCTCTGGCTGTGTTTCTCTCCGTTGACTAAATAAATAAAATCTTTAAAAAAAAAAAAAAAGAAGAAATAAATTCTCACAGTTCTTCCATACAAGTCAAACGAATGAGTGAATATTTCACCACCAGCTTCATTATTTGATACATTCCTTTAAGACATGATCCCAACGCACAGTACTCAGAAGTACTGAAGCAACTTACAGGTCAATTTCCTGCTAGTCTCTGTAGACAATTTAAACAAGCTTCATTAAATTACTGAGGAAAAATGTAGTCTATTGACCTACATTCCCAGACCTTTTGCAGCTCATTTAAGAGACACTAAAACAATGATACGAGGTTTACTTAACTGTTCTCTCCTGCTACCATTGTTATCCAGGAGAGATCACACTGATTAGACATCAGAGAGCCTTTTACAAAAGCCCTATCTCTTGGAAACACTACAGGATCTGTTTCTTCAGATTCAGTAGAAGAGAGAAAACTCTTGCTCGCCTCCTTCTTCCTGTACTCCTTGATACCCATACACATACCTGATTTTTAAGGTTTGGTTGACAGTAGGTTGGTTTCTCTTAGATGTGTTTCCAATTCAATAAATGAAACAACAGGAGGCCCATTTCCTAACTGAGGCTTATTTAACTGTGGCACAGGATACTGACAAATTACACAGGTCTAAGCCCCGATGGGTCCTCACACACTAGTTGTCCACTGGTGTGGACATCCACACCTCTTAGTTCCAGCACACAAGTCTGGGAGACATTTTTTCTCTGAGTATCACACTGTTTGCCTTCATGCTTCTGCTCCTTCATAGAATAAAGAGGTTCAGGTGGATTACAAGTTAAAAACACGCTGCATGCCAGTATTAGCTTTACTTTTATCAAATGGGGGTCTTACTGAATGCCTCCAAACACAGAACCAAGAAATTCATGATTTGAATACAGTCATGTTGGGCACCTGGGTGGCTCAGTTGGTGAAGCGACTGCCTTCAGCTCAGGTCATGATCCCAGAGTTCTAGGATCGAGCCCCACATCAGACCTCAGCCCCACAGTGAGTCTGCTTCTCCCTCTGATCTTCTTCCTTCTCATGCTCTCTCTCTCTCAAATAAATAAATAAAATCTTTAAAAAATAAATTAATACAATCATGCTTCATACCAACCATGTATAAAGTACCATTTTAGTCAGTTGGGCCAAAGTAAGGGATTTATTAAGACAAGCCTATCATGAGGAACTTCAAATAGAATACCTCAGGGATTAATTCAAAACACGGGGCACTGGCACCTCTGAAAAAGTAGCTAGCTCCAACAATAAGTCAATCAGGTATAGAAAGAGGGAAGAGCATTTCAGGCAGAATGAATTGGAAGCAGAAAGTCAACACAGTGTAAGGAGTGTCAGGACCCCTAAAGACAAATATCCATTGGGGCCAAGACTGGGAGTGAGCTAGCATGGTCTAAGGCGAGGGTGGAGATCTCAGAGGCACCAGTTTCTGTAGGGCCTGGCTGGCTGAGCTAAACAGTTTAAGCTTTGTCATAAAGACAGTGGAAAGATAGAGTTTAAAGTGTGTCTGTTGTGGGATGGAGGCTGCTCGGGGATGGACAGGATGATTGGACGTGGGATGAATGCTGGCAAGCTTTTGAAGGGATGGCTCTGGTTGCATGGTGGGGGACAATGGGGAAGAGAGCTGAGCCAGTTGGAGTCTTCTCAGTTGTCTCAATGAAGAATGATTGTAGCTGGGACTCAGGTGGTGTGGCTAGAGGGAAGAGAAGTGATGGATTAGATCCCTACGGTTCTTTGTAGTTTCAAAAGTTTAGGAAAAGACGGAGAGTAATTTGATGAGTAATGGAAAAAAATGCTAAAGATAAAGTGGGAATAATTACGATTTTTCTTTGGTATGTGGAATGAAGCTTGTTTTTTTTTTTTTATTGTTACTAAATTTTTTTTTTTTTCAGTGTTCCAAGATTCATTCCCCATTCCCCACACCCAGTGCTCCACGCTTTAGGTGTCCCCAGTACCCACCACCAGGCTCTCCCATCTCTCCACCCCACTCCCTCCAAGTCCCTCAGTTTGTTTCTGTGTTCAAAGTCTCTGTTGTTTCGTTTCCCTCCCTGGATTACCCTAGTTCCCATTTACTTTCCTTCTCCCACTGTCCTCCAGTTTAGCCCTCATGCACCGCAAGTAAGTGAAACCATGCGATACTTGACTTTCTCTTCTTGGCTTATTTCACTCAGCATAATCTCTTCCAGTCCAGTCCATGTTGCTACAAAAGTTGGATATTCATCCTTTCTGACGGAGGCATAGTATTCCATTGTATATATGTACCACATCTTCTTTATCCATTCATCTGTTGATGGGCACCTT